>JARKIB010000190.1:0-246935 GCA_029378385.1 Mycena metata
TCTGGCCCGGTCCGCATGCGGATTCCTCTCCAGGAAACGAAGCACATTGCCATCCATTTGATACTGTGTTACGACGTAGAGTGGATCGGCATCCTCTGGTGAGATCCCGAACATTCGAAGAACATTGGCATGGCGCAAGCTTGTCCACAGCTCGCCACGCTGATGCAGGACCTGGCACAACGTATCATTTACCACAAGATTTCGAAGCATCATTGGGTTCAGCACGCACGCTGGCCTCTGCCTGCTTCGACAGAACCTTGACAATGACAAGACTATTTCTCCATTTGCCTTGGGCGATGCGACCGCCGAGATGGGCGTCGTCCTCAAGCTGGAGCTCATCGGGTCGAATGACCCAGGCGGCAGTTGGGGGCAGGATCGGCGGGCCCGACATGGAGTGGACGAGAAAGCTCTTGGTTCCTAGTGTCCCCACATTATGTGTTTTCTGTCCGATAACACCGTGCGCATCTTCGGGAAACTTCCAAAATAAAATAGCGCTCGGGGAGAAATTAAGACGCCATGGGAGCCAAGAGAGCCAATGCAGGGGGTCACCGGTCAGAGTTTGTGGCTTGCGTCAACATTAGACCATTCTTGGATCAACTGACGACGGAACGCGGGGCTTGTGCCGCTGCGAGGGAAGATAGAAGGAGGAATGAACCAAACATGGTTAGACCCGCGGGCGTGATTCGTTGACCCATTCAACCGCCGATGTGGCTGTGCTGATGAGATTCCTTCCCGAGAACTTGCCGAGAACCTTTCTTTAATAAAACGATGCACGCCTTCGTATCGCTCCCGCGGTCTTGTTTGGCATCTTGCCACATCTTTCTTTTCCTCGCGACTCGCCATGTCCTCTTCTGAGTTTGCTCCCAGTGTCCGTGTCTCGTCCCCCACCAAGATCACCAGCACTTTTTATGGCCCAGGCTCCGACTCGTATTCTCCGTACACACCGAACGGCGATATAGACAAGGGCATGGAGGGAGACTTCCCCCGGCCTCCAAAGCGCCCCCAGACTGGACCTCAACCCCGCGTCTTGAGTTTCTATCGTTCAATTTCCTGGATCCTAGGTTTTCGCGACAAGTACAGTCTGCTTAATTGTAAGTCCATTGGAGGCGCGGTTTCACTCAATTGACGTCCCTCGAGGTTTCATATGGGGCGGAGCTTTGGTAGGGTTTTGCTTGGCAAGGAGCCCGACGTTGAATCCAGGTTGGAATTCAGAATCTGGCTTACCATATTGTGTTGACTTTGCCATCCAGGACGAATCGCCAGCCTGCTGACTCCCGGTGGGTTCCTTTTCTTCGTTACATTGCTTGAACCGATGCTCTTTTCTTAGGGGAATGGTTCTGGTTTAGCCAACCCTTATACAAAGTTCGTACAGATGTACTTTTCCACCCAAAGTCGCATTGACTGTAGCACTATAGGTCCCTCTATTTCTGCACATCTACGTCTCGACGCGTATGTAAAGCTCCAGTATCGCCCCTACTCCATCTAATCTTTCGCAGTCGCTGGTCTCTTCGCTTTTCTCCAGTTTCTCCCAGCCATTCGCAGGGTTAGTCCAATCCTCTTTCAGCTAGGCAATTATGAAACCTCATTTTGACTCCAGAGGAAAGTCATCCTTCATCGTCTGAACGGTAATGGTTTCCGGCTGAAACAAAAAACAACTTAACCTTCGTCTTCAGGATATGGTGTTTTGTCGTGTCTCCTCGTTTCAAGTGTTAGTGGGGGCATCCTCGGCCGACGAGCTTTCGGAGGCGAGCTCAACGTCCAGGCGGCCTACTACATGCTGGCAATCATGGTCATCTTCGCTGGCAGCGTCGGTATCTACAACGTCAAAAAGGACACACGGCGCCATCGCAAATGGATGCTGCGTATGTTGATGCTCTCCCATTAGTACCCACTCATTGATCCCGACGTCCTGGTAGGCATGGTCTCGTATTTCGCAACGGTGATCACTGCACGCTTGATAATGCTCGCCGCCCGGCAGATCATCACGGACATTGGCACCTACTACTCGGTATGAATCGTTCTTCATCAACTCCTGCCACTCAAACTAATCCACAATCAGATCTGGAGATGTGACGAGATAATGACTCTTTTGAGCAACACGACCGCTTTTCCAGAGTGCACCGCCCCGGGTGTCAATCCGGCCTCGGTTTGGACCGCTGTACACGCATCTACGCATGATGGCCCGCTCTACTCCTCGTCTTCCGTCCGTGCAGTCGAAGGTTCGTGGGCGCCTCCTCGGTTGTGAGAATCCTTGCTTATCAGCCCAGGGATGGCTCTATGGGTGGCCATGCTCATCCACATCGCTGGAGTCGAAGTCTACGTGCGTGCTATCAAACTTGCAAACTTCCGCCATTTGACACAAGGTTTGTGTAGATAAACAAGACCGAATCGTCCAACCAGGTCCGGCTTGGATATGCGCTCGAGCCTCTGGAGGTCAATGGACCCTCCGGATCATACTAATACCCCCCTTCCCCCATACCTGGAATTGCGAGATGCCTCCTTACGTTCCAGTCTGATTCAAGTCTCTATATTTAGGACGTGGATCTTCTCTGCTACGCCATATGATCAGCGTCTTTGCTTCCGATTTGCGTTCCAAGAAAGCTCGATACCCTGCGGATGTAGAGAAAGAGTATTGGTCTACTAAAAATGTTGCAGTGCCTGGATGCCGTCATCCCGTTAGGCATGGTCTAATACTCAGCATCTCGTCCCTACAGCATGTGGTCGTGTAGACGCTCATAGGCTAGAGACATCTGGCGTGAACACGCCACCGATGGTACGTGGAAAAATTCTTCCCCGGACAAACCACCCGGTGTTGGCTTCTCCCGCATTCTTTTGGTCCAGATGGAAGCGTGGGCTCAAGGAGGAGCAAGTTCCTTCTGTGCCGGGCGGGTGACAAGCCTATTTGAGATCATTGAGCAACACCGTCTCGCAAAGGTGAGTTTGTATCCCGCCTTTTCCATGGCAGATGTCCGCCCCTCTAAAGTGGTAGATGTGGACGTAATTGAGAGGTCGCAAGATGTCCGTCGTGTGTGCTTGCGAAACGCTATATCCAGCCGCCGGCAGCAGCTCCAGCTTAGTCATCTCGTCGACGTTCAACTACTTTCCAGCCAAGTTACTATACACAGCATATGATTATTTTTTAACATGAGAGGCTCCCGGAATGATATCAGCTATCCAAGGACTTCACGCCCCTTTCACCAAACACATCGATGAAAGGTCCAGGGGACTAGGGTGTCGCAGGGAATGTTAAACGCGCCCAGTTATATCGCGCACATTTCGCACCGCGATCTCGATTCAGAGGAACCGGCCATGTCGGCCCACCATCCCGACGAAAGACCTGATAGTCAAAGCTCTGGAAACTGGGACATTACAGGGAAGTAAGCCAGTATGTTCGGAGATCGTGACAGTTTCCTACAGGATGGAAGCAGTCGCCGTATCGCGTAATTTACGATCTATTTATTTTTATTCAACAAGTATTTGAACCGTGGGAAAGTTGCGGCAATGTCCGCGCAAAACAAAGAGAGAAAAACATTGTCCACCGTGCGTTATACATTCACAGTGCAGCTCCTCCGTCTCTCAGGCGTCTTCTGAGGAAGAAAAGGCGCGACAGAATTGAAAGGCTCCCACCCACGCAGAGACAGACGCCCGCGAACACGGTCGACCACCGAAAATTGCCCAAGATAAGCGCGCCGCTGAGAGGCTGGCCCGCCATTGCCGCAGCAGCTTAGAATAATAGCGGGGTCAGAGAACCGATAAATGTGTGCATTTTACATACCCGTGAAGGAGAACCAAAGACCCATGCGAATTCTGGGGGGGCGCATTGTCAAGTCTCGACAGTAGTGGAATACGACCGAAACTAACCCAATTTCGCTTCTGTCTGTGGATAGCTCGGCCAACAGCGCCGGGCTTATCGATACAACTACATTGACGGAAATCAGACGACCCAGATGTACAAAGCAAGGACCTACAGCCAGCGTTCATTATCCCGTACAACAACGAGACAGCGATGATTCCGCCCGATCCAAGGGCGACTGCGAGCATAGCCAGAACGCATCCTGCGGCGAGAAATATGACGGGGATGATGACATTGAAGCTCCCCACGCGATCGGCGAGAAAGTTCGGAATCACTCGTCCCAGGACACCGCCTAGTTTGAGTTTAAAACAAACGGAGCGGCGCCCTGATACTCGTTAACACACCTGCATTGATTAATGTTATCTGGGAAGGGATGAGGTGGCGAGTTCAACCAGGTAGGAATCTGCACCTACTGTGTCGAAAGCGATTTTCTCGCGGATCCCTTGTTTGATCGCGTACAATTGAAGATAAAAAACTGGGGGACAGCTTAGTGAGCAGAAAGTGAGTTCGAAATTAAAATCCAACTCGGGTAAAATATTCCCAGCATGATAAAGACCCCAGCCGCCACGAAAATCATATACGGTAGGTCGTTTATTATGATTCGCAGCGACGCCTTCGAGGCTGGTTGATTTTTCCGATATCGGGACGGATGAGTAGATTCGCAAGGAGCCTGCGAGATAAACAATGAGCCCAGATTCAACGATTTCGACCAAACAGTACATGAGGGCGGTGATCAGCGCCGCCGTCGCGCGGACACCTATAGCGAATCCGTGCCGAAATAACAGGTTGTTGAGCATAATTGGGAAGATGATGCCACCAATCGAGGCGCCTATATGTCTCCTCAGTACAGTGCAGATAGGAAGATAGATGTTTCTACCGCTTGTCATTATTCCCATGGCCAAGCCCCGGCGCCGCGAAAAGTGGTGGGCGGTGACGGCAAGGGCAGGCAAGAATGTGAGGCCCAGACCAATACCCATCCCTGCATAGAATCCCGAAAAGTCAGTTTGACTTGCGCTACGAAAAGGAAGATAAGCCGAGTCTGAATCCTTACCGACGCCTTGGGTGAGGAAGATCTAGGGAATAAAGTTAGCTTATAGGAGTGAACGAAAAGGTTCTGCGGGACGTGCAAGGTAGTACTGATTTGGTTTTGCGAGGCTGAGCGCCCAGAGCGAGAAGCAGTAGATGATGGAGCCGACTATCATCAAATGGTGGCTGTCGGCGGTGTGAGCATGATCTGTCGGACGAGGAGAAGGGAGAGGGTATACAAATAGCCTGCATCGAATAGTTTTCCTACTGGGAGACCGAGTACGAATTGAATAGCGATTTGGCAGCTGCCGATCCACCTGTTGGAGGATTATTCGGGTCTCCGACGATGAAAGGCTGGAGAGCAACGAACGCAATTTCTGCGGGACTGTATCGTGTCATGAATTGTCGCACATAGAAATCTGAGTAATGTCAAGGAGCTGAAGACATAGCACGCGAGCGACGGAATACCTTGGTAAACGCTTCGCATACATGGTCGGTTAAACCGAAAAGAATGGGAGACACGGAATAGGACTAGTCGCACCCATATGCATTGAAGTACCTGGGAGCGGTTAAGTTGATGTAGGCGGTATGCAGGACGTTGCGATACCCAAGTCCAGCGACGTAGAGCATAAATCCACCGGCCACAGTAGCCCATGCCTGAAGCCCGCCATCAGGAAGCTCTTCGGTCTGCTTCTCGTTGGATTTATATTTTGGTACAGGCTGTGTGTGGGCACTCGGCTGGGAGCTGGAATGGTCGGAGATGGTCATTTTTTTGGCCATGAGAGTACGTGGTCGGAGGCGCGAGGTTGGCGGGGGAAAGCGCGTTAAATGAGCGCTCCAAATTAGAAGGAAGCGACGAATCAAGGGAATGCCCTGATGTATCGGTGATGGTTATGTACTGAGCCTGTCAATATCAGTATAGATTGGAGTGGGTGCAGCGCGTTTAGATTCGATTTTCAGTTCTAGAGGAGAAAGATCAATTCATGTGGATTACCCTTGGACGCACCATGTGCGCGCTTGCCCCATCGGAACAATAGCAGACAAGGGCGTCCGAATCGCGATGAAGCGCAGGATTAATCAACTCCATACAGTCGCAGGGAATAAAGCGTCTTTGAAGTCCAGGGAAGCGTCGTGAAGTCCAGGGGTAAAACCTGGGTTTCTGTGAAGGAACTTGACTAGATCGATCGCTTCTCTGCGTGGAAGTGCGGCGACTTGGCAGGCAGTACAAGGAAAGCTGCCAAGGATAGTATCAGGAGATTTAGAAAACAGGCAATTCAAGTTTGCTTAAAGCGAAACAGTGTTGGAGCAGAATCATTGGAGGAGCAGTGGACGAAATGAAGCCTCTTTGGACGTTCGGTGACAGTTGAGTACTTTGAGTGGCAGGCACAGGCCGGCAGCGCTGCGAGCGCCGAGTCTTGAACCACCTTCTGTGATTGAAGTGCACTCGCCTTCCGCCAGTTCGAAGATGTCATGACAAAAGAGGAAGAGTTCGAATCGGACTTATCGGAGTTCGTCGGACGTGCCTTTGTGGCAGTGCCGATTTTTCAACCACGCTTTCCTGGAAAAAATTGAACAAAATGATTAGTAGAGCCGGCAAGCGGCGGGGCACAAATAGAACCAGAGGTTTGGCTCGGGTGTCGCGCCCGACCTCGTTCCTCGGTCGGCGCGATCCCCTCGCACGAAGGTTGAAAAACTTGGTGAAAAAATATTTCTGGTTGATTTTTTCGGGTACCTTTTTGGGCCGAGCCGGTCAGCTTATATAAGCCATTTCTGGCCGGACATTCTTGGAGCTCTAGAGCACAAATTAGAACTAACGTTCTATTTGTGAACCTTCGGCGTCATTCGAGGGCCTGTCGGAATAGGTTAGAACATCCTGCTTGTCGGTTAGGTTAGGGGTTAGTCTTCATAATCTGAAGCGCCGAAAAGGCCGCGAACGGGGGTGAATTATTTCTTACTTGCTTTCAAGAACGACGAGTCGACGACCACACCAAGTAATCGTTCCCCATTCCCTGCTCCTGCCCAGAAGGACCCAAGTAGGTACCTCATGGGCCTCCGGATTTAGATCCGGTATTTATTCCTCGCAGAGTTTAGTGAAGGATGAAACGGCACGGCTACATCGATATTTGACGAAAACCCTTTCATCGTTCAACGTCCTCCGGGCCGACCATGTTTATCCAGACCTTAGAAAGTACAAGGGTTCGCTGCTCAATACGCACCTCGCAATTACGAAGTCCTGATATGCCTCTCTCATTCCACCTTCATTATCCCCCTTTCGCCGTGAACCGAACGTGTGTGGCGCTGGACAGAATCAAGGCGAGCAAAGGAACAGTCACACATCGGGCACTGAACCGGCACTCCGCTCGCAGCGCGGCGCCGAATATCAGCCCAGCGGACTGCTGCACGAGCTGCGTCGTATTTGGGATGCTTCCCTGCGGCCACTTCAGGTCCTTTGATCTTCGGAAGGGCGTCCCCCAGGCTGTCGAGATTGAAGGCTCGAGAGGTGTGGAGCACGTATGCCCCCCATAACGTTCCTATGTCTCTGATGCCCCATTGAACGACGTTCTTGAGGGTGAGTTCGAAATTGCCGCAGACTCAGGAGGACATTGGAGAAACTTGGTGCCACAAATTAAAGTGTGGCGCGACTTGGTAATCCTGGCGGAGAGTGAAGGTAAGTAAAGCATGATGTGCGCAGGCACTCAGACCCACTGGAGGAGGAGTTTCTGTGCTAATACTGCAAGAGTGTACAGTGTGTGCGTCTTGCAGTACTATTTAAGCGGATCACTAAGCGTGAACGACAAGAACAACAGCCTGCCAGTGTGCCGTTCCCCTGGAGTCATAAACGAGGCAGGGGCGACACAGCTGTATTAAATGGTTTGTATCCAACGAGCATCGAAGGAATAATGAAAAACAACAGCAGGCGATGAACAAGGCAAGGACGATATCGTTGTATTGTTCTCTATCTTCCTCCTTTGCTTTTTCCTTGTCTTCCTGGGCCGCTCGAGGCAAAACGAGACTCGCAAGATTAGAAAACGATTTCAAGGCGCGGAACAAGTTGTATCCACAGCTGCACCAATAAACGTTCAAAAAAATCAACCGTGGGAATTTGATGTGTTATCGCTAAATGTGCACGGGAAATCGTTAAAGACGTTGATAGCCAAATGGGAGATAATCAACGTTGATCAAAGACGGTCAGGTCATCGACCCGTATATGTGGTTGAATCGTACCAACTCAAAACTCCAATCGCCGAGAAGCCCGAGGACGCCGAGACTGAGCGTTCAACGTTCAACAGTCGTCCAGGTACAATGGATTCCTCGCCTTTGCTATAGTGATTTTTCTCCCTGCATCCGAGTGAATATATGGGGGCGTGGCGATTCGGGTCTCGGGTCAATGCGTATACGTACGAAACGATTAAAAAATCAACAGCGCTAGTTCGCAGAAAGTCGTGGCCCTGGAATCTCGGTGTCCACAACGTTCATCGATCATCGTTCATCTCTGGTTGATAATATGCCGTCGTTCCTGGCCATGACTCGGAGGATCAATTATTTTTCCACCAGGACTAATGCCGAAGGATCCCGATCTGTCGTGTCTGCGGGGTTCCGAGAGCGCCCGTCCTTGGCTATGCGACATCCGAGCGCCCACAACTTCAAAGCAACTCCTTCGGGTGGAATAGGATGAGGTGTATTTGCATTTTGTGTGTATTTTGCGCGCGTTGCTTATTTATAGTAAGTTCGTCTGCACGATCTGCCAGTCTAAATCAGCCTCCTGGCAGTGGGAAATATAATTATCCCACACACATTATGTGCAGGCTCTCCCGCAATTAAATGAGTCATTCCCCGCAGATGCAAGCGGGTGAATCAATGTGTGCACAAACGTGGAGTGAGGCGCCCAGGATGGGATGCAACCAAGACTACTTACATCCGCTCAAGTTGCGTGTGCCAGTATTTCGCACCCGGTGCGCGTTGCTGGAGAGAATTAGCGAGTTAACAGCGCGCAGTGCCATCTGCATGAGTCGGTGAAAAATAATTATAATAGATGACAATGCAACTATCGAACAAACACACCTGGAGGCGCTCTCCCGTAATTGAATGAATGAATGGATAATCCCCCTATGTACAAATGGAAGTGAGGCGCCTGAGGGGAGAAGGGCGGAAGGCAACGGCGCGTCGCGGGTTGCGCTGGGGTGATTCGTTGGGCGGCGTCAGGGATCATCTTCTTATTCGGTGTGAACTGTTCAACGAACCGCGTATTCACCTACCACAAATAAATCTCCACCAGTGCCCACCAGTTTTCCCTTTCGCTTGTCAAGTACCAAGCAAATACCAAGGCTTTATGGTGCCGCAAAACCCGTGCGATCACCAGCGCCCGAATGACGACCATCAGGCCTAGGCCCTGCCTGCCAACAACGGCCACGGAAAAAAGGACAACCGCGGCAACTCGGGCGTTAAGAAGTCTTGGACTCAGGACTGTCGAATGTTGCAAGGGGTTCGGCCATCGGGTTTGAGTCGAAGTGGAAGGCACGGACCAGGCACGGACCACGATTTGACGCGTTTGAAATTGGTTGACCCAGAGTCCGAGACAACGGGGGGCGGGCATAGCACGGAAATACCATCGACGAGGATAGACGAGGATAGGGAACACTTTCCGTCGTCCATCTGTGATGAAACTCGAGTTGAACAAACTGTCAAGAGAGATCGGCGAGGCGTTTGCCTTGGAGAAACAGACAAGCGGGCTTTATAGGTGGTACTACCTGGTAGCGATTGCATTGAAAGCAAGGGGAATAGGCAGGGTGTGGGCAGTGTAACATCTTGCAGTTGGAGATGCAAAGCAAAATGGTACCTGAGTTGTGATTGATACAGTATCAAATATTGTACCAAACAAAAACATAGCCTGTATTGATGGTTTCCTCCGTTTGCTCAAGGTCACCACCGGTCTCTGCTTGAGTTTTATCCTGGGCTGGTGTACCAGGCCTTTCCCTTCTTTTTCCCCAGCAGTGACCGCTCTCATGTCTTCGAAGGTGCGCGCAAATTCGTAGTGGGACTAGACCGCACACTGGCCACTTACTTACCTCCCGACCCAGAGCGCTAGTCGCAAACTGTCAGGGCCCGGTGCCGATTCTTTTCTCCCTTCTACGAACGGCGGGCCATCGGATTCCTTCGCCCCCCGCTCCCCGCGACCAGCCATGTCCTTTGGCGTCACAACGCTCCTCACGTTCCTCGTCTTCTGCTCGGTAATTGCACCTTGTCGCGCTCAAAGCAGCAAGATCTTCCAGTGGGGGTTTTCCGGCAATGTACGTCTCTGTAGACTCGTTATTCTCTCCGTACTCACCCGTGTATCACAGGCATTGTCGCAGTCGCTCCCGGCTTGCCGGTCTTTTGGTATCACCGTGAAGCCTTTCACTGCTGGAAACGACACCCATGGCACTCCACCTTTCTATATGGTGGCCCTGGCCATCGGCGCCACTCCCACTACCAGCTTGATTGGCACAAACGAAAGTAACCTCACCTGGGTCGTAGATCAGCCTATCGGTAAGAGCTTGACGGCGCCGCGTATTACATCTCCTCACGCAGAAACAGGCACCCAGATGCTGTTGGAAGTCGTTGACGCTAACGGGAGTTCCGGCGGTGTTCCCCCCGGGCTGTTTACCGTCGTCCGTGAGTATATTCCGACCTCGCCTACGACTTCTTGGTGACCTTTCAACAGAAGGCACATCGACCACGAATTGCGTTCCTCCTCCTTCGACGGAACCGGCATTTACGGTGTCGGCAAATGTTTCCGGCACTCTTACTACTTGCCAACCTTGGGGAATCTCGATCGTCGGAGGCGTCCCGCCGTACAATTTGACGCTTGCCGCCCTCAATTCCCCAATTGTAACCAATGTCACTATGGGTAAGCAAGTTATCCCTTTTCCATCAAGGGCGCTTGAGATTGAAATGATATCAGAACCGACGGATGATCACTTCACTTTTATTAACCGTGCGGACCCCAACACCCAGTTGGTCGGTGCGTATTCTTCACTTGGTCTTTTCTTTTGTAGCAAACACTCATTCCAATTCGCAGCCGCCATTAGTGATTTGTTAGTTTTCCCCCTATCTTACTCGATGAATTCAAGCTGACGACATGTACAGCAACGGTCGATGGGCCACTGGAACTCCTATTGTGAGCACAGCGGGTTCCAGCGACGTCTCCTGCACTGGCATTGTCGGTGGGGGTAGCACGAATGTGAAGGTTGCTGCGCAAGAAAAAGCCGCAACTGCAGCAGCTGTCTCCCGTAAAAAGTCAGCTGTTGTTGCCGGCGTGGTGGTCACGGTCATCGTAGTTCTTCTTCTGGCTGGTGTTGGGGTGTGGTTGTTCTTGCGGCGCCGTAAAGTGCAGCAAGCGACCAAGGAGATCACACCTCGACAATTCGAAGGCGGCAGCGCCCCTGCTCAGACCTTCCAAGAAACCGGTGGACAAATCCTTTCGATCAATTCCTTTATTGCACCTGGTTCCCCTCCAAGAAGCCCCGGACCGTCTGTCCTCTCGCACTCAATTTCCCGCTCCTCGCCCTCCACCCGATCCAGGTCGCAGACCATAGACGAAAACCCCTTCGAGCCGCCGCCACCGCTCCGACGTAGTCCCGAGTCGGCGCACTCCGCCTCGTCCAACGGTAGCGCCCACAGCCACGGACTGCAAGTGCGCAACCCAAACCGGCCCGCCGCGTTCACCAGTTTCCCCACCGCATCCGTGCGCCGCTCTGCCAAGGAAATTGAGGCAGGCCTGGAGACGGCAAACTCCAGCAACTCGGAGTACTACCTGGGCGACGCGGGAGGGTCAGACCCGGGCCTCGGGCGGAGCCAGTCGGCGATGGTAGCAGGGCCCAGCGGTTCGCGCCAGGTGCCCTCGCGCTCAGCATCGGTGGGTACGAGCGAGGTCTTCCAACACGAAGACGCCGGTATCGTTCAGGAGCTGCCACCGCCCTACGCGGATCGCGGCCGCCCGTGAATCTCTCCACCACCAGCCCCATCCACACCACTGCCGCCCGCCCACACCATTCCCAGGCCAGGCGAGCCCGAATCGTGAACCAACTCGAGCAACGTGCACGTTGACGCGCCACACTGTCGTTTTTGTACTTATTACCACCCGCAATGCGTTTTTTTCTGGTCTGCTGGCTGCTTCGTTCTCTCCTCTGTCCCTCTGTTCTTTATTATTTCTTATCACAATCAATTGTAGAGCTAGGTAATATGGCCGACTCGCGATTCTTTGACTGGCGGCGTGGGTACCTGTGGCCCGAGTCTCTGGATTAGAGACGACGACCGCGGTCCGTGATACGCACGCGGCGCATCGCCGAAATAGGCTTTTGAAGTAGCTGTACATAATATACCACAATCACGAACTCGACTTCTGTTGGGTGTAATAGACGGATGTTTTTTGTGAACGCCGTGCCGCGATGGCCTGCATCAGAAGGTTGAAGTGCTGTCTGCAGATCATGATGATGACTTACGATGTCAATGAGAGCCTTTGAGTCTAGGCACATCGGGGAAGCTATAACGGGACTGACTGAGGATTAAAAATACAAGAATTGATTTATCCTGGAAGCAAAAAAAATACAGGGGGACGGCGACGGTACTTCGTTATCCACAAAGCAGACACGCGTGGTTTCCGTTGTGCAGAGACGATGGTGGACTTGAGCTTGGACGGTGGACACAAGTCGACAATCACGGGTTTCCGAGTGTGCACTTGTCCGGTAGATACAGATTCAGAGGCGCTTGCAGTGGCAGATGAAGATTGCAAGGCCGTCATCCAACGTCGAGGCAACATTAATTATGACTGTGATGCGGTCGTGAGCGTCTGGGATAGAGATCCAGCGACCTGAAGTGACGAAGACCCGGGCAGAGTGATATCAGCTTTCCACGTATGCAGGGAACCGATTCAAAGGAAGGATAGTGGAGGGTGAAGGGATAAGGAACGCACCAACCACGGGAAAATACCAATGACCCAGCGATGATAGATAGACGGTGGCGTTGAACGGCCGACCACGCGCAACCTGGGCAGTGAACAAGCGCTTCAGATAACTTTTCGGGCGGACAAATGCACACGCACCGAATTACACTTTGCCAGAATGAACGAAGTCGACAATATTTTTGGCTCAGAGGGTACGACAGCTACCGCAAGGACAACAGGATCATGAAAGTCGGGATGGTGTCGCATTGTAGTTACTTCGGATACGCGGTAGATGGTCTCGCACAGCCCAGTAGAGCTCGAGGACGATCGCAGTATCATGTGCAAGGCGCAGGCCTAGGAGACCAAGGGAGGCGACGTACAGGAAGCCCAGGAGCAATGGCTTCATGTCGCGGATTTGAGCAGTGGACAGTGGGTGAGACCAGCCGCTTTATAGGCTTCCGAGTTCTCTGCTGCTGCTCGCGGTAAGACCGGGAATCTTGCCAGGTTCGCGTAGACGTGGCGCGACGTGGATGGTCCATGGTCGGTGCACGTGAGTCTTGGTGGGGAATGGCCGGATAAAATTCTCTAAAATGAAGGTATGACCGCGTGCCATTGTTATAGAATCATCCCATCATGGAACGAAAGTAGGAGGACCCAGTCATGTCATGCGTGAGCCAGAGCAGAGTAACCTTCTGATGCGAGAAGCTTGAGAGAGCAAACGTTTGCAGCCGACGGATCGTGAAGGCAGAGCAACATCGGCGGGGTATCAATTGCGTCGAACCAGGCCAACTTTAAGCCATGGTTACATTGGTTTTGTAACGCCCGGAAGGTTTTACCCGGAGTGGAGTCTGACTGACGACTTATGAGGGTTGGCTCATGAGGGATGGCAATGGAGGGATCCAGTATAGCACAGCGACTGTACTGAAAATGCTCAGAGTTCCGACCTGTTCCAGCTCCGAGCAGAGTTCGTTGGAATTTCTGAATCGTTTGCAATTCGCCGCTTAAAGTTTTCCAAAGTTGAACGCGAATTAGCCTTGTGAGAGGGGTAGAGAGCCATTCGGATAAAAGAACAGGAGCTTGACACAAGAAGACGAAAAGACGGACAAGAACAACCCAAGACCCAACCCAAGACCCCAAGAAAGAAACTTTTGCTGGTTGAACGGAAGAAGGAGATCGACATCTGATTCAAGCACGACCAAATAAAGCTCTTCTGGGTTACGATTTCTGAACCTGATTATGGGCCATGGAATCCCTGAGCCCCTTCGATCCGGTTTCAAAGAACTTACTGGCCCTCGGCGCTCTATCTATCGATGATTTCCTATCTGCCCCGTATGAACCTGATGTGTCTCGCCTTTCTTCGATTCCTTTGCCAATCATAGCTGCCTCATCAACGCCCAAACCAGCAAATAAATCGACCGAACCAGCGCGTATACCGACCCAGGATACTAATTCAGCCAATCTTGCGCGATTGCATGCGACATGTCTGCGGCAGCGACAACTCAGTGGAGAAACCAGCAACCTGAAATTTGACATTCTTGAGGAGAGTGCATCCAGTAGGTTCTTCATGGGCTCCTCCTTTCTCAATTCTTACAATTTGCAGCAAAACAATGTATACTCACGATTACGCGTCCGGACAGTGCGACGCGGTCGTATAAGACAGAACCCGTATTTCGACGCAAAACTGATGCCAAGGCTCAAGCGGCGACGATCGCCATTGAGTGCGGCGCTATAGATTTCATCCTTCGTGGCGATTCGGACGAGCTTAAAGCGAGAAAAGGTGTGCTCCTTGCTTCGCTGAGCGATAGCCAACCGGTCGCTTCGACTTCGAAATTGCCTTTTTCTGCAAGTGCGGAAATGCTGCGCGTTCAGGAGATCGAAGCATGCTGTCGAGAGTGGCGGGGACCTTTTTTGAAGCCATATTGGCATGATTTTGACGACGGGTCTAAGCTCGACACGAAAAAGATTTCCAACAGGTGGAAGAGTGCGTTACTGTTCTTTTTGTGCGCCTCATCATCCCTTCTCACTATGCTTCAGAACATGGCACTGTTCTGAAAATACAATTAACCCCGCATTGCTTTCGCGTCTACTCTTGTGAGGCGATTTTCGATAGTCCCGATGAGGCCCGGGAGCATTGCGCGACCGCTGCGATCGACGAGGGTGTGCTGGAGTTTATACGGCATGGGAATGGCCAAATGGCGCCTCAAGCCAATCCCACCTTGGTTCCGGACAGGCAATTTAAACTGCAAACACTCCAAACCTTCTACGAGTCGCTACCCCGGCCCCTCGAAGAAGACTTTGATCAGAAGACGGCGGCCGAAATCAATGCGTCGGGAACATTCGCTACTCTTCTTGCCACCTCCACCGGCTCACACTTCGTCCCCGAGTTCTATCATTTGGAGACAATAAATGAGATTACGCTCGTCCATGGATACGTGTTACGACTAAGACGCCCCGGGGAGTGCAGATCCTACCTTGTGGAACCTCGATTTGGAACCACCAAAATCGCCAAAGCTGCGGTCACACTACTTGCTCTGTCGCTGGGTGCCGGCAGATGGATTCGAGAAGTAACCGAGACCGTCAAGGCCCGAATCCCACCGCAGATGAGGCAGTTTGTCCTCACCACTGTAACTCCTGCACTCGCGGCAGAAACCCGGCGCATCGGCGGGAAAGGGAGCGCGCCGCGTTTTGAATTTTATAATGACGGTCAGGGTAAGAAGTCTGGTAGCTTTGCTTAGCCTCACCACTGATCATTGGATTTATAGCGGTTGGCTGCAAATTGCAGGTGAACCTCAAGCCGAACGGGGAGGACCCCCGAGAATATGTGGTGCCGGCTGAGTATAACTCGAGAGCCGACGCGAAGGTCGCTGTAGCGTACCTCGCCGCGCAACAAGGCGTTATTGACCTCCTACGGGGCGGTGGCCAGCCCGGCCCATCACTCTCCACTCCGGCCGTCACCTCGCCCCATGTGCCTCCGGTCGCACCACACAGCATGCCTCCGGTCGCACCACACCTCAGTACCATCGGTACGGGAAAGAGGAGAAAAAAGCGGAAGAAAGATGCCGGGGAGCCCGAAGGTCTGCCAGCGAAGAGGTTGAGAACGGTCCCTGTCGCAGGCCCTTCAGTTCATGGCGGCGGACTACCAGGATTCGCGACGCTTCCACCGACGCTGGTGGACACATCCAGCGATCAGTTCAGGGAAGAAGTATATGGTAAGCATTTTCTAGGTACACACACTCTTCTCGCCAGCGCTTACCATGTTATCCAGGCGTAACCCGCCATTCGACGCAACATTTTCCACAGTGGCAGTTGGAGGCAGCTGCTGCTCGTAACAATCCCGGTGGATCGGCTAGTGCGCGACGGTCTCCGAGTCTCGAAGACGGTGAATTAGAGGAGGAGGAAGTACTCCCCCCTCCCAGAAGGAAATAAAGCTAGAGGACGATGTATGGACGCGATTACGTCTCTCTTGGCCCTCATCCTTAAAGTACGATTTTTGTTACGTTGGATCTGTGTCGGCTCAGAGCAGAATTTGCATTATCACAGAGAGAAGGTACAGCGGAAAACCGATATGAATGTTCTCGATTACGCGCAAAATTCCCGGGCAATGGCAAGTAGCGTCTCCGTCGTCTGATCCAAAGATTGCACATCTACCCATTCCTCTTTCGCGTGCAGACCCTCGCCGTAGGGACCAAAGATAACCACGGGGATCTGTTTGTCGGCCAAGAGTGCGGAATCAGCCCAGAAAGCCTGTAAAAACAGAATGAAAAGTGAATAAACCCAAGCACGATATAACGCACCTCCGCCCTGAACCTCGCATCCTTTCCAGTATTTTTCTGCACATGCCTCGCCACCAGCTCGACAAACGGATGCTGCTTGGAGATTTCGAATGGGGAGCGCGCAAACGTGACCCTCAGTGCATACTCAAAACCCCTTACGTCGCCCTTCACTCTCTCCAGTATATCTTTGACTTCCTGCTCGACCAACTGGACGGTCTCTCCGGGAACTGTTCTTCTTTCGAGGGTGATGGTGCACTTTGCCGGGTAGCTCGATACTTCCTCTCCGCCCTTCACAATTGAAGCATGCACACTTCCCCGGCCCAGCTCTGGGTGCCCCGGCGTCTGCAGGAGTCTCTTCGCATACTTGTCCACCTCCACTAGGAAATATCCAGAGAGCGAAATGGCATCGATCCCCAAGTCGGGTCTCGATCCATGCGCGGCTCTCCCCAGAACATCGACCTCGCACCACACAAACCCTTTATGCGAGATTGTGATATCCAAACCGCTGGGCTCGTTCACGACTGCGCCATCGGCTGTCCATCCTGCCGCCAATACATCCTCCGTCCCGATACTTAGAGCTTCCTAAGGGATAAAAGTCAGCTCGAGGTTGTCGTTTTAGAGAAAAAAAAGAAATCACTTCATCTGCGACACCGGCAAAGATAACATCGCCCCGCAGTCCCAAGTCCCTCGCTCTTACCAACGCTACCAATGCAGCTGCGACGCCGCACTTCATATCTGCCGCACCTCTGCCGTACACGCGCCCGTCCCTTTTCTCTCCACTCAACGCGTCCCCATCATACCCTGCCAGGGTCACCGTATCGATATGCCCATTAAGCATTAACCGCTTCCCGCCGCCCGTCCCCCTCACCACCGCGACCACGCTAGGCCTCCCCAGCACCCGCTCCACCCAAAACGTCTCTACCGCGCGATGCGCTAACCACCGTACGATCCACTCCGCCACCGCGCGCTCCCCTGGGCCCCGTCCGTCCATCGGGTTGCTGGAATCGATTTGGACGAGCGCCTGCGTCACTTCCGTCGGAGTCTCTGCAGCCACGCTGCGGGGAACCTCGTACTCCCGCGCGCCCTCCGTGCAGATCAGCACGACGACTGACTCCGGACTAAGGCCTAAGGGTACCGCGCCCGCCGTGACCAGGTGGCGCAGGGCGGCGAGGGGTGCGGCACCGCACGGTCCCGGAGCGATGTTGTACTCGTTGAGTTCGAGGGTGGCGAGATGGGCCTCATGGTCGCTCACGCTGAGCGCAGCGGAGACGCCGTGACGAAGGATGGGCCACGCATTAGAACTGACGGTGCCGCAGTCAAGCCCGGTCATGATGGTGGTGGTGGCAGGGTGCAACGGGATGGGAGAGCCAGTTGTCAGCGCGCTGTAGAGACATGCGGCGGTATCCGGCTCGACGGTAATGACCTGCGGCGAGGTATGCGGGAGCGAGGGCTGATGGTAATAGGATGTAACCGCCTGGGCGAAGGAGCCGACACCAACGGGGACGATGATGTGAGTGGGCGATTGAGAGGCAGAGAGTTGGTTTGTGACTTCCGCGAGCAGGGTGGTGTAGCCGTCAACGATATACTGAGGAAGGCCAGCTGAGGAGACTGGAGGTTTGAGCGACGGGAAGAAGTACCTGCGGGATTTCTTCATAGTGCTCAAACGCCGTGTCCTGGACAAGGAGTCCCCCTTCCTTTTGAGCAGACTTGTGCGCAATGTTCACAGCTTCGTCGTAGCTGCCTTGGATCTGCGTCACCGTTGCACCCTCACTCGAGATGAGTTCGATCGTGCTTAGGTGCAGACCAGCAGGGACAAAAATGTGTACTGGTGTACCGAAAATTTTACCGATGCGCGCAACAGCACGGCCATGATTACCGTCTGTGGCAGCAAACAGGGTAGTCGGGTCGGAAGAAAGGGCTTTTTTCACAGCATCTAGACCCGCGTCCGATGGGAGGCTGAACTTTTGCACGAGAGCCCGGAATGCACCCCAAGAGGCACCAAGGATCTTGAAGGACGGGAGATCCAGACGAACGCTTTCATTTTTCAGGTAGACCGCCTTGAGAGCGAGTTCTTTCGCCACTTTATCAAGGGGAATGAGGTCGGTTGGATGGTAGTTTGGCAAAGTCCGATGAAAGGCATCGATATGGTGTTGCGCAGGTCCGGGAGGCGGCGCGACCCAGGCCTGGGCGGACTGGTTGAAGTAGACTGACCGTCGACTCATGGTAGTGTGAGAGCGTCGGTGTTCGGCTCGCCACCAACTCTACAATCTGGAATCCAGAGATCTGTGCATGATAGGACCATCGATATCGCGTTCGTTTCGTAAAGCTTAAAGGTTCGTACTGTACGTAACGCGGCCCGGCTGTACTTCCAAGATGACACAACTTCCAAACAACTTCAGAAGAAAGGTGGCACTGAAGGGAAAAAGTAGCGCACCTTTGGCGGCACAAGTTGCACCGTGCCTGTGACGATCGAGAACGAATCGTGACTGCATCGGTCCCTTTCTTCAACAGTCCGAGAAATGTCCACCCAAACCCTCACCGCATCCTCCTCCCACAGCTCTCTAACTTGGACAACGCCCAGGTTCCTTCTACATACCCCCCTGCTCCAACAAGTGAAGTTACAGTCATTCCCTGATGGCCGGCTACGAGAATATATTGATAATCTCGTGGATATACGACGATTATCGGAGCCCTCCTCGACCTTTCGAGGACAGCTCGTTAGTGTCCGGAACACTCACCCGTGCCTCCGAAAATTCACCTCAGTATACTACCACCACGGGCACCACTGTTGGGTCATCTACGCCAACAGTATCACGACTCGGAGGGCGAAGAAAATCGATATGCGAATCCCTCTTCATATCGGTCAACGACCCGTCTATATCACGCACGGAAATCCGCCTCTCCCCGATCCCTCTATCGGCGACATTCTGCCTGAAACCGTCGACCCCACTATTCTCTTGAGGGATGAAGAGATCATGGCCATTCGGCAAGCGTTCCCGTTTGCCTACGGCGTGCGTCTTCACCGTTGGGGGCATTTCGATGTCCTCTTCCACAAATCGGAGGACGTGCAGTCGCAGCTCCGATTACCCCTCCCCTCCCGTATCGGCAGCTTGGGCATTGGCCTTGTTGTTTGCGAGCATACCCCGACATCCCCGTCTCTTCCTCAACCCACAATTCTCCCGTCGACCCAGGTGACCCCGGTAGAGGCTGCTGATTTCTCAGTGTCTGCTTGTATCGGGCTGTTCGTCACCCTGGGGGCTCGCAGTTTTATAACGACCGTCAAGGATGGTGAGAAAAAGAAACTTAAAACAATCATCCGGACATCACACGCCCGGGAAAAGGGTCCCTTGAGGGCTTTTTTGCAACGTGCTACGGACGGGGCAGAGGCCATTTTTCGGCGAAAACCTCGCGCAGCAAAAACTGAAACTTATCGCGTATTTCCGTCGAAAACGGGAAAATGGACCAACCTATTCCCGACCCATTTTCAACATGATCTTTCGCTCATAGAGCCTGAAAGTATAGACGGCCATCTCCCGCGAATGGTTGTTCCTTTGTGGCACCCCCTTTTCCGCGAAAGATTCGCCACGCCGGAAGCAGCTCTCAAGTTGGAGGGCGACTCTGCCTTTCTGCTGGAGCACGAGTGCCGCTTCCATAACCGCCGCAGGTACCAAACCTGCTCCCCATCCCCCAAATCGGTGTCCGTTTTGATAAGCGGGGTCGACTACCTCTTCCTTGAAGCCCATCACGTCCAACGGGCTTTAATTTGGAGGACCGACATTGAAGACCATTCAATGGCCGGAAGGTCGTCCGGAGCTGTTGTCTGTTTGGGTCGGCCAACGGATCGTGAGGTCCAGGCTTTACTCTTTCAAAACTTCCAAACGGCGATCTCCGAAAAACAAAAACTAGTTGCCGAACAACTCGAGGAACCCCTGGATCCGGGCATCCTTATCACCTTCAAAGGCGGATTCTTCTTACCGCCGGAGTTCCTCAAGCAGGCCACCATAGATGTCGTTCATGAACACGATCTGTCCCGGACATTGTCGTATGATCAAACTCTGGCGCAGCTGCAGGACTCACTGCCCGCCAGCACGTCCGACTATTAATTAAACATGAACATTGAATTTGCTTATTTTGTAATATATATCTTGTCTCCTTTTTCGTTCAAGCTGGAGTTTAGGAACACGAGTCTTAACCAACCATTTCCTTCGTGATGAAGGAAATGCCATTCTAAAAGAGTACAGCGTTTTTTCTGTCCGTCCTCACTACAAGATACCTGGGATTAAAGCCTTCCGGCCGCGCGGGTACTTGTCCCCAAACTCTTTCTTGGCTGCCGCATGCTTTTTCTGCGCCCAAAGGAACATTTGACCGAAGCTGAAGGCCCAAAACAATGCCGCTGTAGGGAAGTGCGTCAGTTAGCGGTTCGTGGGGGAGAGAAGGAAGGGAAGGCGAGCCGGAACGTACCAGCGTAACTCCCGGTCACGGCGCACACGGTACCCCACGCAAGCAACTCGAAGAAGTAGTTCGGGAACGTTAGGCTGAATGGCCACGAAAAGCCGTAACCCATTGGGATCGCGCGCGTTGTCGTACCGGGGGGACGGAGAGCGCGGACCGTGAGATGGGTGTGGAGGTTTGAGAGTTCGGCGAACTAAGGGTCGGTGTCAGTTTTCAAGACTTGAAGGAGTAAGGTAAGAATGTGTGAGCGAAGCGCAGGACAAGGGCCCGGATCCCGTCCGAGAAAAGAAATGAAGTGTTCACACACCGTCCAAATAGCCCATCCGACCTTCAATAGCGGTCCGTCGCGCCATGTACCCGCGACCGCAGGTGCGGAGAACCCGGGGCGGTAGACATCGTAGGCAAGAAAGAGGCCGGAAAGGATCCAGTAGTGTCCCGAACTGGAGAGAGGTCAGTGAATAATTTTGTGGACGGAGATATGAACATCACACTTTTTGAAAATATTCCTGAAGGGCATTGTCGCGTGTGAGAAGCGATGTACACTGGATAAATCAGTTTCGCAGAAAGGACCAAGGAGAATGCACGTACAAGGCGGTCTCCAATTCGCGTTTGATGAAATGTAGCATCACCATTGCATACACCGACCTGTTGGAGACAGGTTAAGCCAGAAAGAGATTGAGATTGAAGAGGGCCATACTTTTGCAGCGCGCTGTGCTGTACTTCCTTGCCATAGAATAACTTTGGCAAGTGATACATGAGGGGGTGTATAACTAGTGGCCCTAACTGACACCAAGACCAGTAATCAGTGGGAGTCTCAAGGACAGCAATTCACACTCACGTATTCAATAATGAACACCGTCACCCACCCAATTTGTGGACCAAGGTCCCCAACAGTCAATTCCACATCCCCCGCGGAACCAAAAAGGACGGCAGAGTCGTCAGAGAGCGCTTTCGAGTCTTCAGGCAGTGAGATCTTTTGCCGAGCGACGTAGAACTAGTACAATACATCCGCTTCAGCTGGCATATCCACAAGTCACAGCAAAGCATTCTCGGAAAGACGAACAGAAGGGTATGTTTGCTGAATTGCCGTTTTGACATCGCGAACGGTTGGAGGTGGAGACAGAGGGAAAGAAACAGTCAAAGGAAGCTTGAGAGAGCGCAATAAAGAGCTTTGCTTGCGGCCAGCAGTTATTTTGACTTGAATAAGTGAAGCAGCCTCCATGGTGAAGCGAAAGGCAATGGCACACAAAGACAAATACTCTTCCATGTCAGAACCACCTCCGACATATAATGCTGGGGAGAATGTATTGTGCTACCACGGGCCTCTTATCTATGTCGCAAAAATCCTGAAGACCCAGGCTGCGGAGGAGAACGAAAAGAACACAATCACTGGCAAGGAGGGCGAGCACTACTTTGTACACTACAAAGGCTGGAAGACGACGTGCGCGAGGTTATATCTCTGGGTTCAAGCTGGGCTAACGAGAACGACTGTTGCTAGATGGGATGAGTGGGTGCCCGCGGCGCGCTTACTAAAAGACAACGAGGTGAACCGCTTGCTGCAAAAGTCCCTGCACAAGGATGCAAGCGGCGCGGCCAAAGCGAGCGCGCACCCCAAGGCAAGCACGTCCTCGGCGAGCAAAGACACCGGTGCGGGGACGAGTGCGAGTGCGAATACGCGCTCTGGGACGCGCAAGGAGACGGGCACGCGCGGGACGAAGCGCGGGAGGGACGATGTGTGTTGCGCGCTCCTGCAACCCATGGAACTCCTGGGCTAACTCGGAACGTACAGGGCGATGGAACAAGGAGGCCCGAGATGAAGCTCACCATTCCGGAGCAGATCAAGTCCAAGTTGGTGGACGATTGGGAGACGGTCACGAAGGATAATAAGGTGATAATTAATGTGCTCTATTTTAGCGCCAAAAAACGCCTGCGCGTTGCGTCTCAGATTATCGAACGAAATCGGTCGGAATCTGCTTCAGTACATGCACTGCGGATTTAGACATCGACTGGCTTTCCGCCAGAGTGGTTTCGGGAGACGATTCTCTTCGATCCTCACTCGCGAAACTCGACTACGTTCACTCTGGCTTTCTTTCCTATTTACCACTTAAATCTCCTTCGTCCACTCACACTATGCTTCAGCTAGTGACGCTCCCACGATCGCCAACAGTCGAGCAATTACTCAAGGAATTCGAAACCTACCTCAAGGAAACGAAGCCACCTCAGTGGGTGCTCATCTATTTCTTCCCGACCTTGTATTCAACGCAGACCGACAGCCTCAAAGACCCCGTCGGACTTACCCCCACCGTCGTTTCGGGTCTCCAGGTCTACTTCGACCGTTCGCTCGCGAACCACCTCCTCTATCGCTTCGAGCGCCCGCAGTACACCGACATCCGCTCACAGTACATCACGGGCCAGAAGGTTATCATCGGGCAGGAGAAGGAAATGAGCGAAATTTACGGCGCGGAACACCTGCTTCGGATGCTTGGTACGTCCCACTGCCCCGGCTATTGTGGTGAATAATGAACGCGTTGCAGTGACTCTGCCCACAATGATCGCCCAATCGACCCTCGACGCCGAATCGACGGACATCGTGCGAGACTACGTGAACGAGCTGTTGGCGTGCGTCCTCCCCTGCTGCAATCTATCTCTCTCTTTGACCCTGGCTCGAATTTTAGATGGATGCTGACAGAGCAGGAGCGCCTCTTCCAACCAGAATACGTCCCTGCGGATCCCAAATACCAAAATGTAGCGCGATCTTGAGTGTTTTCGTTCTTTCTTCCTCGTGTACATTTATGCAAATTTGTAAATTCTGGCAAATTGTCGTGTTTTCTAAATCTATCGGTTATGCGTACGGCGAATGCGTACGGCGAATGTTGATGTTTTTCTTCCTGGTTGCATTCGTTCCGGAATTGAGTCGATAAAATGAGCCAGCGAAGATGTAAAGCTGTAGTGCACTTCGGTGCATTGTTGCGACGAATATATTCTCGGCGGTCACGGGATCGTGGTGGGTTCTTTTGGCGCCGCCCTCATCTTGTCCGTTCGCAGTCGCGTGCTAGGCCGGCGTGTCGAGTCCCTTCTTGTACCAGCCCACGGAGACTCGATTGCCTAGCCGCCAGCGCCGCGATGCCCCCAGTAGCGCCAGCCGAGCTAGACGCGCTGCAAGCACAGCTCCAGCAGCGCCTGCTCGAAAGTGGCGAGTGGGATCGGTAAGTTCGACGCTCTCTCTCCCTTCTTCCCCTTTCTTTTTATCCTCCGCATTCATGTTTGCTGAAGGCGCGTAGAATCAAATTTATCCTGGCGTCGAAGCTCAACGACAGTGGATGGACGGACGAAATGCGGAACAGGAGCAAGGGTTCGTTCGAGGACCTCTGCTGCCTTCTGGTTGCTTCTAATTCCTTTCCGTAGAGCTTGCGCGCACCATGGACCCTCTGTCTTTCAGCACACTGTTAGAGGAGATGGTCCCTCATGCGCAGAGTCAATTGTTTCACATTTTGTAATTATTACCCAGGGCTGACTTTGCGAGCAGCGTCGATGCCGCCAGCCGTGCGCAGAGAGGTCGTTGCGCTGCTTCGAGTGTTTTTAGACAAGCAGTTTGAATGATTTGAACGGATTTAGATGGAGGACGGAGGATTTTCACTGCAATATATATTCGATTTTACGCAATCTCTATACTCCGGAGTACTCTACGCATGGAATTGACCAGTTCCATTTTCAACGATCTACAATTAGGCAATTAGTCTAGATATATTAGCTCAACACCATGAAGGTACTAAACATCCTTGCCGCCGTATTCTCCAAGTCTCCTAACCTACGACAGCTGCAACTATTGTCGAAGGCCGTGACGCCGTTCGTTTTACCCTGGGATCAATTGGTGACGCTCAGACTAGATGCTGCGACGGTTGGGGGATGCTTGAAGACACTGTCTCGTGTCCCCAGTCTTGTCGACCTCACGGCCAGCCTTTGGGCTGAGGAACTCTCCGCTCACGACCCAGTATCGCTTCTTCACCTTCAATCCCTCAAACTGACCCTATCCCACACCCGCGGACCAGAGCTTCTCCACTTTCTCCAGCGTCTCGAGCTCAACCTATACGGGCAGCGGCAGATAACCCACCTCACCTCCCTCATCACCCCCTCGTCCTGCTTCCTGCGCCGACTTTCCGTCAGGCTAGGCCCACGCTGGGAGACAGTCGACTTTGTGCGGCTCTTCCTCGCATTGGACTCTCTCGAGGAGCTCGACGTCCGGCAGGCCACTCAATCGCGGGACGCGGTGTTGGCAGTCCTCAAGGGCCAGCCACGAATGCTACTGAATCTCAGGTCGTTGAGCGCACGATGCCAGACGAAGAAGACGAGCTGCTACTCGCGAATTTCCTCGAATCCAGATGCAACATTCCCGCTGGTATCTCCCTGCCGGTCCAGCTCAAATTCTTCAAGCTGGATTCCCCGCTTGCACCCCCATCCGCGGATGGAAAGGATAGAGAGTCCCCTGATCGACTAGCCCGTTTGCGCGCCACGGGGATGGTTATGCAAATAACGTCTTCGGACGTGTCTTGGTTTTCCGACGAAGATGATAACTGTTCCACTGCGCCGTGAACGGTTCGCCCAATGGAGGCAAGTGTGGTCGAATACTTCCACCAGTGGGTTCGTGCTAGATGACATCCAGCGTCCGCAGTTCAATACCACCTTGGTGAGATACGGAAATCCGTCCAAGCGCGATTTAAGTCGTGTTAAATCTGGCATGGATAAATGCAGTTCGACGCTGGTCCAATGATGAGCGCAGTTCCGAAGGAGGTCATTGAGCGCGTACAGAGCACCCGAATAGTCCCCATTGCCGACTACCAAACTCATGGAAAGAGGGAGGTTGCCGGCGCGGGGAATCCAGAATTCAAGAAAGGCGTAACTTTCAGGATTGAATACGGGCGAAGACTGAGGTGCAGGGTGTTCCATAGCTCGTGCGTGACCAGGGCTACCGAACGCCACTCTCGGCAAAGTATCCCTGCAGTGCTAGAAGTAGAGGAGCATCCGTTCTCCAAGGTAGCGCGTCATCTTCAGGGCAGCGTCAAGGCTGGTATGAGGCTGCAGCCATCGTGGTTGAGTTCAAGTCAAGTACAATACCGGCCCGGTGTTTGTCTTGAATGCTCACGCCAAATAAAAGTGCGCTTCGAATCAATGGATTAGATTTGAGCGTCTACAATCTTTATGTTATCAGGCGTCTTGGTTTCTGAGCCCATCTCCCGCTGCACAATTTTATCTCCCAGATTTTTGATCTTGCTCCTCGTCGTCTCAACCTGCCTGCTGCGATTCAGCCTGTCCCGGACGTCCTTCTCCGCCTTCTGACCGACACCCAAAGGCATGCGCTCCCACTTGACGCACCGCATGCCCACTCCGCCCATAGCGTGCCGCCGCAGGTATTTGAACCACAGGTCCACCACCACGGGGTCCGTGTCGTACGCCTTCAGCCCTCTTCTATGGACCTTGCGCTCGAAGTTCTCCTGCGTCTTCTTGTGCGCAAAGGGACCCTTAATGACTGTCCAGAGCGTGCGCTGCGTGGGGAGCATATACATGCGCGTGCACGGGATGCCGAGCGAGTACGCCGCGTGAGTGGCGAAGTGGACGAAGAGGTGCATAGTGAGGATGTCGTGCGAGCGGAATTGGATCGTCGCCGCGGGAATACCGTGTGTGCGTGGGTGGTGGAAGGGACGATGGATGGAGCGGCCGGGGATGTGTGTCGCGGCATGTTCAATCTCGGTGGAGTCCTCGGTGAGAGGTCCGGGGAGAGGGAGTTGTCGTGTGTCGAACCCGTTCGGGAGGGTCTGTAGGGTGACCGTTGCCCTGAACGCTTCGTTGAGCATAACAGATAGATTAGATAGAATGAACGAACTGGGAGCCAAATAGCTCTTTGGAAGTGCTGGCCATCCTACATACCGGTCAGCACAACCCTGCATAGAGCATTTTTTCGGTGCATCCTACTTTTCTGGACTCAAAGTGGATGCGAAGGATATTTCACTTGCAGGCCCGGTAGTCCATTCGTCATCCCTCAAGGATTCTTCACTGGACACGGATGAGTTTTATGATATTCGGTAGTCGTTTGGGCCTTACTTCGGCATCGGCGGTGGTGGCGCATTAAGGAACGCATCGAGCTCCCTAATACAAACGTTGTATGAGCCAGGTTTTGCAAAGAAAAATCTGTCGCATACCTTCGCACTGCCGGGTCAGTTTGACTACATCTTTGTTTAGTCAAATCCCACGAAAAGCGACCGCACAAACCTCGCCTTCTCCTTTTCTAGCAGATGTCGGAGTTCATGATCACTGCAAATATCAGGTCAGGTGCAGCGAATAAAAAGAACGACTGACATCTCCTGGCCCGTAGAATACGTCCGTGGTGGTGGTAGGCGCCGAGGAAGACGCGATATGCGACGCGTTAATGGTCGCGTCAGGGAGGCAAGAAACATGGACGAGAGAAGGCGATGGCCACTGAAGAACACACGCGCAAACAAGTTTGCCTGCACTCAGCGTCGATGTCTGCGCACGAAAACGATCCTTTCTACCTCAGGTATCGTCCATTTTCATACACGTTTTGCATCCATTGACTCTCTGGAACAGATACTAGTAAGAATCTGCAATAATCCGGCCTTTTTACAGAGATGTTGACTGGCGACGCAGCACTGGCCATTCAGGCAAGCATGGCCACGAGTTTCTGGAGTTTGAATACTCGCATGGCCGTCTCCGATACGCCAACAACTCCAACTATCGGAATGACAGTCTCATCCGCAAAGAGAGTGGGTATATTTCCCGGCTTACGACTCCCTAAATTTAATTCTAACTGTGACGCTGTTAGTGTGGGTTGGCCCGCTGGTAGTAAAGGAGCTGAAACGGATCGTTGAGGCGAGCGAGATCACCAAGTATGCGGTCCATTCTTTTTTGGTCTGTGCCGGTTCTGACAGGGCTGCACAGGGAGGATGACACCAATTGGCCGAAGAAAAACATCGTCGGTAAACAGGAGTTGGAGATCCGGGTGGGGAACGACCACATTGCATTCGAGGTGCGCCGTGTGTCGTCCCTGGTGTGCAAAGCTGAATGACTGACATTTTCACCGCCAGACCGCAAAAATCGGCTCGTTAGTCGATATTCAGGACAGCGAGGACCCAGAGGGTCTGCGTGTGTTCTACTACCTCGTTCAAGACCTCAAGGCACGTTCGCTGACTGTATTTGGGATTAAATACTAACCTTCGCTGCCGCAGTGCCTTATATTCTCCCTCATCTCCCTGCACTTCAAAATCAAGCCCATTTAGTGTGCTTGTCTTGCTGCGGTGGAGAGGCGGCGGAAAAACGGCGCTTGGCGGTCTCTTGTCGGTTTTGTGGATTGAGGTGTGTGTGTGGGTGTTAACACAATCCAAAGCAAAACTTTTGATGCAACGTGAGTCGCACCTTTATTTCTCGCGAGCTTTCACTGACACCTTGCTCGTGATGATCCGCCAGACCCCACCAATCCATCCACGATCGTCAAGAAAGCGTTCGAGTTCTGTAGTTGGTGAGCGTCATATAACGCATGTCATTCGCATCTTCTAACAACAGGCATTAGTTTTTGTTTTGTTCTGAACTATCTACACAATGCTCAATCTGTATCATCTGTCTCAACTTGCCCTTCTACATGAAACTGTCCTCGGGCATTTGCCAGATTTTTCCTGGTATCCTACATCAGATTCCCTTGCCGCCATATCAGGGCCATATCCTATCAGAAGCGATGCGATTTTCGGATCCTCACGCATGATCTTCCTGGCTTCGAAAATCGTCGCGCTTAAGACTAAAATGATCGCAGGTGATCGCTCACGGCAACTGCCCAATTCAAGCAAGATTCAAGGCCCAGTTCTTTTGGACAAACAACCTACAGTGGTGCCCAGGGGTGCCTTCACTTAGGACAAGACAGCCATCAGGCCCGTAATTCAACGCCATGCCAACAGCGTCCATCCTTTGCGGAGACTCACCACAAGGCCATGGTAACCATCCGTGAGACTTGTAGACCGCGAGTCCCGAATTGGCCTCTAATAAATCCTTATCTGCAGGCGAGACTCGTCTGCATACACCCATCTTTCTTCCTCCCTCGACTTCGATCCACCTGGATCTCGAGTCCGGTGCTGTCCATTGTGAGGTCCCGATCCTTCGTATCAAATTGGGGTGCTAAATGGATCGATCGAAAGTGACACGGACATATGGCGACAACCACGCAGTGGCAGCAAGCCAAGCCTTTCATGCCTTTAAAACCAGGCAGCCCCGCCTCGAGTCCCCAACTATCTTCCTCCCCCGACGACGATCTCGAATCATCATACATGCCTGGCCGCACATCTGTTCAACCTATGGGGATGTCCATTGCCGGCCCCTCACGAACGTCCAGCCTCGTACGACCGACCCTCGCAGGCGCAGGCCCGTCGCGCGTACCCAGCACCCAAACACAAACACCGTCTCCGCGGACGCCCCCACCCCCACCCGCCGCGTCATTCATCCAAGAGATCGATGTGTTTATGGAGAATATCGGAAAGCTAGTGAAGCAGTTGGAGGACCAGCATAGGCAACGGAGTTTTGATCTTGCCGTCGCGGCCCCTCCACACGACGCGCTTGATTCTGAAGCCGATGGCTCTGGTGCGTCTGCAGCGCGCTTTAGGAAATTTTAGATACTAACTGTAAGATTGCAGGGCCACAAACCGTGTCGGTGACAAAATAGAAGTGGTGTTCGCTAGCGAATAAATGTATCAGTCTACGGTGTAAGATGCCAGATCCTAGAAGACTGCGCGATAATTATTCCTATCTATTCTACGTTGTACATTAATTGTTTCTCTAACCGCGCCGGTAATCTACCTCGTTGGCGGATAGGGGTACCTGCGTTGCATGAAACGCCTTGTCGCTCTTTTCCACTGCCCTCCATTGCTAGTATCTCGAGCCCCAACGCCTTTTTTCTTGAAAGTTTACCTCGAAGAGGTCAAAATCATAATCCATCTACCCTTGTTTTTGCCAAAGGCATCGCCGACGTGGGCATTGGTTTTTGTTCTCAAAGCCAGCGATGCTCCACGAATCCTTCGCCACCAAAGGCCTTTCATCGCTCACTGGCCTTGTGAGTCGCCGGGAATTAATTCGTGCCATCAAACACTGCCTAACTGACTTTGAACTCGCTTCTTCTTTAGTACATCACCAACGCCTCCGTCGCGCCTGGCTTCAACCACTCGATTGCATCCCTGGTTGCGGCCGTCAGGGTGGGGGATCTCATCGCTGCGAGATTTGGTCCCGCTGCGCTACCCGGGTGGGCCCATTCAATTATTTGCGGATACCAACTTTAGTAGTTGCGATGACCTCTGCCTGTCTCACTCCTTGCCTGCGCATTGTCAACGGGGTGGGGTGGGCTGGTGAATTGTGCCTTCAGTCTCGGGCTGTATGCTCTCGAACCGCGCGTCCTTCGTCTCTGATTCTTGCGCTCCCTGTAACACACAGTCTTCAAGCCTCCGTGTATCTTCTTGAACAACTTGGCAATGATTTTTGTTCCACCAACGTTCGTCGCGCCGCACCGCCGAAGGCCCGACACCGCTTGATGATGTCCATCACATATCTGCAGCCGCAATTTGGTCGAATTAGGAACACTGAACTCTTGCTCTTGTGACACAGGTATTCTCTCTATTAATCGCAAGCTCTTGTGCCAGGTCTTCGTCTCCAGTGATCCCAATTCAAAACATTGGTCTCTTGCTCTTGTGCCAGGTCGCCGTCTCCAGTATCCCTCTGAGCTGCTATGGAGAGGATTCCGACGGAAGAACCTATACCTGTGGTGGTAGACACTCCAGGTACGCTGAGACACGCGGCGTTTCTATTCCTGCTAAAAAATGACTTGAGGGGATGAACCGTGCTCGGAGATTTGGGCTGTTTACATTTCCGAGGCAGAGAAATACGACAAGGCTCTTGTCGATAGCTGGAGAGGCAATATGAACGGAATGCTCATATTCGTACGTCTCGTGCAAATCCTCGGAACTTCCCTTACCGATCCATAGGCTGGCTTGTTCTCCGCAATCTTGACTGCCTTCATAATTGAGAGGTCGTTCTTTTCCTTCATTTAACCCGTCGTTTATCCATTTAACCCGTAATTTCTCGTCGAAAGCTACAAGACCCTGCAACCAGACACGGAGCTGGAGGTGCTACGCTACATATCCCGACAGCTTGCTAATCCCGGACTCCCGCCAGTACCACCTCCCCCGACGAACACACGTCCTTCAAGGGCCGCTTTAGCGTGCAATATCCTTTGGTTCATCAGTCTCGGCCTCAGTCTCGCTAGCGCACTGACGGCGACGCTGGTCGAGCAATGGGCACGCGACTTTCTGCAAAGAACGGAGATGCTCCCGTCTCCCGTTAAACGGGCCCGCATCTTCGCTTATTTATACTACGGCCTCCAACGATTCCGCATGCACGCAGTAGTGGGTTTGGTCCCCCTCCTGATACATCTGTCGTTGCTCTTCTATTTCGGCGGACTGGTCGCGTTTCTCATCCCTGTCAATTTGACTGTGGCTTATCTGGCCGCAGTTCTTCTCGCCATCATATCCATCGTCTACCTATGCATGACTGTTCTCCCGCTCGTCCAATTCGAGTACGTTGTCGTCCTTGGGTTTGCAATAACTGACTATCACACAAGTTGCCCGTACAAGACCCCTCTCTCAGCTATCCTCTGGGGCATCCGGAGATATTCCTCACTATTCGTTCTCCGTCGTTTCCCGTCATACAGCCGCAAACACAGGACTGCACTTCAGTCCCCCCACTTGAGGTCAATGGTTGGAGCCATGGTCGAGACTGCTACTGTCCGTTCAGATAAACGGGAAGAACGGGATAAACGGGCACTCGCATGGACTATGAAATCCTTGGCGGACGACGAGGAGTTAGAGCCCTTTGTGGTCGGCCTTCCAAACTGCGTTTTCGGTATGATTTCGGTGATTATCTGTCGTACAATGATCTGAACACCTTACAGGCCCGCAGGCATGTGAATCTATTGAAAAAGTAGTACTCAAATTCTAATTGTAGTTAACAGGGTCGACGTCGAAAATACGACAACCTCATCCTTGGTTTACTCACCGACCCCCAAATCTTACTGGGCTCCCGGATCGAGCATCTCCTGCTGAGCTGCGAGAGTGGGCTACTCGAGCCTAGTGCTAAATTCCGTCGCCAAACCGCGTGCCTCAAAGCGATCTGGGTTCGTCGTCTCTGATAAACCGTCGCAACAATTAAACTAGTAACTAGGTGCTCGGAGAGATGGGCGAAAAGAACGGCAATCCGGTGCAACCGTTGTTATTCCTGGGGGGCTTGCGATCCCTTCTTCCCAAGACGCCCGAAACGGCGAGATATCTCCCCTCAATAGCTGCCCTCGCCGACTGGAACAACCTCTGTGCTCTTCACGGGCACGTGGAAAAGCTTGGTGTCCTGTTGCGAAGTAGCGAAGGCGCCTTGGCACAAGGTCGGCCTCCCGACTTGGTCCTTGGCCAGTGCCGCCGAGACTTAGAGGCATTCCTTGCCGAACGCCAACGTTGCAATTGGCCTTACCTCGTCACCACATCCTACCGTGGGAAAGACTTGGAACAACTTTGCAAGATAACGGTCCCGCAGCACGCATCATTTGACTGGCTCCGCGACGTTCAAGAGATTATCAAGATAATTCCCGCCTCGTGGAACAGCGTGCAATATCGTGTCCTCTTAAACTTCCTCCAACAGTCCACCGATCTCGACAGTGCTCCGTACGAGTTCGAGTTGACCTCGAAAACAATCCAGGCGTCATTGAAACCCGTTGACGTCCCTGTGGGTCATGTTGCCATCACCTTCGCCCAAAACGTACGGAAGGCAGTCGAGATGCAGAAGCCCTCGATAACTCACAACGATACGATCATCGGTACACTCCTACCCTGGTTCAACTCCAATCATCAGTTGGATTTGGACATGGTCGACCGCGTCGTGGATAGCGGGGTCGAATACATAAACAACCGAGGATCGAATGAAGCTGTCTGCCGGGCCCTCCAGGACTGTGACCTCACCCGAGTCTGGAATCGCCTGACTGGCCGATTATCGACATGTCGCCCAGATTTGTTGGGCGAAGTTTCGAAGGCGATGTGGCATCTTGCATCATTATTCCCTGGATTATCTACTCCGGACGCACGGCTATCCAGTTGGCCCAAATTCAATGGGGGTACCCTATCAGTCCTCCCCGTTGCGCCATATTCAGCCTCCGTCTTAGCTCTCCTCAAAATGCATATTCTAAATGCCTATCAGGCGGCGGAATTGCGTCTACACCTCCAGGCTCTCGAGACGCAGCTCACGGCCAATGAACGACCCGCCCTCTTCAAGGCAGAACTTTGGGACGTGGAGACCGACTGGTCGCTGCTGACCGCGGTGTGTTCACTCATGGTCCCGTTCGCAACACAGGGGCAGCGGCCGCTACCGCCCACCCTTCAACCTTTCCCCGTCCACACTATTGCATCAGTCCCTGCATACAGGGATTGGCGCGAACGGGCGCTCGCTGCCGTGCACGATGCCATTGAGCTGCTTCCTCGCTTCGATAGGAGGGTCGAAGAATGTCGACTCCTAATAACGACCGAATTCATGCAGGCGGTTGCCGCAAACTCCGGAGTCGCATTCAAGGCAGCAGAAACCTTGGACAGTCTTTCGACTGTCCTCTTCGTATCCCGCGCGCCGCTTCGCGAGAACCAAAAGTATTTCGCCACCGCCCTTCGTGAATTGACCCAAATGGATGATTCTACCCAAGACCACTCACGCTTGCTATCAACCGTTATTAACTCGCCGCTCTTCAGCGACCCTGCACTTCCGTGGTTGGACGATCCCAAGGCACTGTCGATTATCAAAACCGTCTTACAGCCATATCTGACCGTCACGCAAAACGGGCCTGCATCTCAGAACCGGAAACTCGAGGACATCGTGAACTGGTTGGATACGAAGGAAACTACCCTTGTTCCCGACTTTTTACTTCCTCGCGAGCCGAATGGTGCGGGGCCAGCTTGACGCCTATGTAGATTATTCTTTAACTGGTAATTATTGAATTACCGTTCACGTTCGCTCAGCGCAAGGGTGGTCGTGCAGTTAATCGTGTTAATTTGTATCGTAATGCTATGTGAACGAAGTCGAATTTAATAATGTAGATGGACGCTGCCCACGGCGCGTAAATTGATTCATGCTCCCTTCTGCTATCCCAGGAACTGTTCTCGTGAAGTGATGATGATGCCAATGCGTGATTCTGAAAATGAAGGTAAGTATTCATTGCAGGAGACTGAGACTCCAAAAATGACGAACGATATGTACGATGCGACGCGGAGGAAAGCTGTTTCAAGCAATAACACAGCTACCGCTCGAGCCGGTGCCGCTGTCCTCGTTGACGGGAGGAAGGTCGGTGTCTTCTCTGCAGACGACACAGCTGCCACTGGATCCAGTGCCGCTGTCCTCGTTGACGGGAGGGAGGATGGTATCCTCGACCTTGGAAGGTACGGTGCAGGTGAAAGCGTCCATTGATCGAGAGGATGAGTGTAGTGGAGGAAGGACTCGGAGGAGGCTGAGGAGAGTAGTATGACCTGTAGACTGTCGTCGCTGGCACTCTCCTTTTATACCCGGTGGATTGGGCCAGCGGCGCGGGCGGCCGATAGGTTCGCATTGTGCGGGCTCAGTTCGATCGTTGGACAAAGTGCAGATGGGCCATAAATCCGCCTCGAGGTTCACTCGATCGTTTTACAGAGACAGGAACAATAAGGTGGTCTCCGTGGGGCCTGCAGAGAAGTTGAGTTCATAAAACCGTTCACAATAAAGGAACCCGGAACTGTTAATCCTCGTCCGATCGCATGTGATGTCGTAGCATGGCCGACACAGAAGACAAAAGAGCTGTGATTGACGGGAGAAAGGACGTCAACACCTCTTCTCTCACGCGCGGTCCTAGCGAGCAAGTATTTTCTGTAAATTCTCCGGAACCGAGTCATCGGAGGCTCGCTTGAAGCAGCAGAGCTATCGGGATCGAGACGAGAGAACGGTTAACGTCATAAGCCTGTACGGTGCCTGAGCGAGTCGTCTCTGTCAGCGGAGAATTCTGGAGGTAAGTATACAATAAGGATGATCGCATCAAACGCGATCGAGCGTTCCCTTTCACGTGCGGTCCTAGCCGAAGATCACAAGACCGCGTTTCTGAACTTGATTCACGGACTAGTTCGCGACATATGCCCTAGGTGAATAAATTACAACCACTTGATCAACATTCATCGTCCAAGCACGAAGGGTTTTAAGGCGACGCTATCAGACTTTTCCTCGGAGCCGTCAGTCTCGTATTTTTGCGCCTCCACAAACCCATGCCCATCCTTGAAGGTAATTCCAGACTCCTCATCCGGTACTTCCGAGAACAGATGTTCGTTCCGACGGCAAGTCAGAAATCGAACCCAGGTCAGATTTATGAACCAGCGAACCATCCGCGGGAGGAGCATGCACAGCGAAATAAAGGGAGGGACTGTGACGAAGATTGCTAGAAGCTGGAGAAAAGGATCAGGCGATTGGGGTTGAGTATGAGGTCAAAGACACACCTGTCCATAAGTCGCGCTGAAGGTCTCGCGAGGCGAGAAAGTAATGAGTCCCACTTCAGTATTCAATATCCAAATTAAGTGGGGTCCGAGGATGACGGTGCAAAAGTTCAGAAAGGGATAATGGTCTACTGGCTGGCGCCTGTTCGGTTCATTGGGATTAATATGACAGGCAAGGGGAGTACATTCGTCTCGTACCACATACGCCTCAGTAAAGGAAAGAGTTTGTTGTTCTGTTTTTGCCATATTTTGCTTCGCAGCCGAAAGATGGCCGTTGTCCACCCCAGGAGAAACACCCCGGCGATTGTACCGGCTTCGATGGGAAATACCACGAAGCAAACGAGGAAAGGAATGAAGAAATAGCCAGGGATATCGTTGTTTGCGGAAATGCTGGAAAGATTTGAGCGATCGTAGTATTTTAAGGGAGGACGAAACTGACGAATCGCAGGCTGCCTGGGCAAACTGCCAAACCGAGCTTGGCAGGGCGGTAAAAGAGAGAATCCCAACCCAGAGGGGGACCAATAAAATGACGAGAGTCCGGTTGAGGTACTGGCCCTTGCCGAAGACTTGATCCAGCCTGGTGTGGTCGCCGAAGATGGTCCGGAAGACATAGATGACAAGGTAGATGCTGAGGGGCGACCCAGCCAGCGTCAACGCCATAACACTATGCAGCTTCGTCAGGTTGTGTTTGGCGATTGCAATCATGGCGGCGACGATGAGGGAGTACACATTCAATATTTGGGCAGCAAACGTCGAACCGAGTTCCTCCGGCGAATATAAAATCAGGAGAGCGGAAACCACGGAAGTGAAGTAGGCTAATTGTGAAATAAGAGCGATTTTTTGGAGGACAGGAAGACACATACTAGAGTAGCGCACAGCGGGGCTGCCCACATCGGGGTTGCTGCAGTATCCGAAGGCACAGCTGTCATTTGGTGGATTGGCGCAGTAATGCAATAGATACAGGTCCGGTGTGGTGATATTCAGAAAATTTATCATCGCTGTGGAAGGAAGCTGGCAAAGAGTGCTGGTATTTCCATTTCCGAAACATGGATCGTGGTCAGGAAAGACCGTAGTGAGCGAGAATCCGCTCTCAATATTCGCTTGGTCCATTGGCGCGAGTGGGGATGAGGAAGCAGAGTGTGAGGTTTGATCTTGGCCTTAGCATATAAAGAAGAGCTATGACGGGCGCTAATCTTTTAATGCGAAGGCAACGGAGGCCTAGGGATCATACCAACAGCCGGGAATCATCTCGAGCATGGTTGATATGTGGAACTTATCAGCTTTAGTGATGAACGAAGGAAGGTGAGATGTCAAGTGGGAGAGAACAACTTACACCGACCTCCTCCGGCATGCAATGACACGGAGGCGAAGGACGAGGAGAGACCAAACTGGAGCGGAAAGCTCAATCGCGAATAGTTCTACGCGCATCTCGAAAAAAAATGCCTACAGGGTCGCCAGGCGTCAGCTCGGAGTAGATCTTGAGCGCCAGAGCTATGGTTAAAACCCGGCGCCTCGCTGGATACGGAGCCCGTTTCAACACCTAAGAATGACTCAGCGCATGCCTCAGTCTTAAACAAGTTGGCGTTCTTTGGAACCATCATCGAGCGCCGAGTAACAGGGAGTTAGATCAGCGCCCAGTGCTGTTTATATAACTTTGAGAACACGGCCGCCGAGTGGCGTATTTCGTAGAACTACAGAGTCGTCTGAGATGAGGGTGCCGGGATTGCTCATGCTGTCGGAGGAAATGATGGTCCAGACCTGCGCACCCGCGACATGGTAGGTCTAAGACGGTGCGACGCGCGTACGAGGAAATCTAGAGGGCCAATTCTGTTGGTGCCTGGAGAAGTACGTGTGAAGTGAGTGCTAGAAAGCTTGTCGACGAGCTGGACGGGCTGCGGTTCGGAAAATAAGGGAAAGAAAGAGTCGGAATGATTCGGATCAAATGATGTGTCAGATCCGACTCCTATCTAACCGACTCTCACGAAACCCTCAACTTCAGAGTTCGACTTCAAAGGCTTTCTAGAATGCTCTCCGCTCGTTAAAAGTCTTCCTCATGAACAAGACCATATTTGCAACAAACAGGGTTCCAAAAAGCCAGAGACCCGTCGTTCACAATGGGCAGACCAAAGCATGCAAACCATGGAGACACTCAAATCAGGAAAATGGTGGCCCTCGACCGGACTGGCTTCCGATTAAGGGAAGCGATACTTCATTGTCATAGGGTATAAAGCAAACGACCGCTCCTTGCACTTCAAAAGTCCAACCTTCCTCTCTCGAGTCTTACGATGCAAGGCACGGTCGTTGAGCGATCTGCCAGTTCAAACCAAATGTCGCTCGAATCATCCAAGTCGCAAATATCCTTCGATGTGGACGCAGAGCTTCGCAACCTTTTTATGGAGTTTTCTACTCCTCAAGCGCCGCACGAATTCGATCCTTCGGTGGTCAGCGACTACGTTCCAAGTGAACCCGAAACAGTACGCGTCACAATCCCCTCATCATCCTCATGTTAACTGGGTGGCATTTGCAGTTTGCGTTCGCTGCATTGCAGAGACACGACCGGCAGCATGGTGTGAAGCATTATCGGCTCCCATCGGTCTCAAGTTTTACTTTCCCCAAGTACCCGACTTCGGATGAAAACGACCCGAACATGCCGACGGAGCTGGTCCCCGTTCCTATTGGGCAGTCGTTCGAATCGAAGGTCTTTGGGTTAGAGAAGGACGCGGTCCCTGCGGCCATTCGATTCCCTCTGACCCCAAACTTGTGGACTTTGCCCATCGTAGATGCTCCTGCCGGTATTAAACCCCAAAGCCTCCTTATTCGCCCCGTCGCCGCTGCGTTTCCTGTCTCTACGACCACCCATCCAGCTGGTGGCAACAGCACTCAGTCCCATCCCATTCCCGCCCTCTCCCCTTCACGCGTCACGATAAAACTTCCTTCCCGTGCTCAAAATGGCGCACCGCCGCCCCCACTTTCATTCACTCCCTCTCAACCTTCATCGGACTATTGCGCCCCGCAGGACAATGCCAAAAAAAGGAAGGCACTGAATCCCCCTGCGCCTCGCAACCCGAAGAAGTCCACAGTCGTTTCACGCCCCTTGCTCCCCGCACCCGCGCGTCCCCGCAAACCCGTCTTGCCATGCGGGATCGACGAGTGCCCCGAAATTTTTGACGACGAGACGAATCTAAACCGTCACCAGCAGCGGCACTTGCGTTCGCGGCAGCGAAGCAGCTGCACAGGTTGCCCCACAGTTTGTGCGACGCCGGAGGAGCTGCAGAAACACATTGCGCAAAGCCCACAGTGCACGTCGGAGAATGCGGTGCGAATTTTGCAGGCTTTCTACTTGCAACCCGAGATTATTGCGATCAACCCTGCGAAGGCGACGCAGAGTGAACTGTACGTGTTTTCTTTTAGCCATCCTCAATTTCCTTCTGAATGCCTTCAATGCCTTCTTGCAGGATGCTTTATTGGGCGCAGTTCGTGCAGATGGTAACGTTCCAGATCTCACAGAAATATTGTACCTAGTAATATATTTTTTGCTCCACAACACGTCGAAACATGAAAAAGAGAAAGACCATGACGGAATGAATCGTATGTCGTTTTCCCCCAGAAATATCGCAACTAGTAATATATTTTGGGCTACACAACAAATCCGCAAGTCCCAGCTTGTAACATAAAATCGTAAGTACTAAGAAGAGGGGGAAAAAAAGAAAGGCTACAGTTTGAGGACATGAGTATGTGGTTACAAGGGGCACACATTAGTTGTCAGCGAGTACAGTAAATGAGAGGAAGGAAATCATAATCATAAACAATACGTGCCAGAATCGTGTGCAAGAGCGTCCGCCGGCGGGTACCATCAACGTCTCAGTCGTCGTAACTGGACCTGGAGCTCTTCCATGTCCTCGACATTCCACTCGCCACTCCACGTGTTCTCCTTCTTCCTCCACGTCCCGCGGCCGTTTGCCTCCGGTACCGCCTTGCCCACCCCACCGAGGACGCGCCGCGTCTTCTTTGCTGTGCCGGCGCGGGGACCCATTACGGCCTGCCGCGCGCGCTCCCACGAGACGTCGTCCATGGTGAATGTGTTGGAGAACGGTGGGGGCGAAGTCGGCATCGCGGGGGCTGCAGGTACGACAGCCGGAGCGTGCGCGCGGAGGGAGTTCATCCCGAGCGCGTAGTGGAGCCCGACGGCGGTTTGGGTGTGCACCTCCGGGTCAAAGGTGCAGTCTGGCGTCGGCGTCAAGGGCCACGCGGGGGACGCGGCGGGGCGGAGACGGGCGGTCGCGCGTGGCCCGAGAAGAGAGGTGCGCACGGCGGCAGGTTCCTTGGAGCGCAGCCTTGCCCGCTTGGTGGGCTTCTGCGCGGGTGAAGGTGCGGCTGCGACAGTGGGGGTGGAGGAAGTGGATCCGGAAGGAAACACGAGCTCGATGGGAACGTTTTCGCCCAGCGTCCGCGTTAGCTTGGCGAGTTTGCGGACGCGAGCGTTCGGGGATTGGATTCTCCGATTCGGAGAAAGTGGGGAGAACGGATAGAATGGAGAGAGTGGCGTCATGTCCGACACAGTCACTGCCTCAAGCGGACTGGTCGGGAAGGCTATCGCGGGGGAGGGAGATTTGGGCGGAGAAGTGGGTGATACAACCGCAACTTTGGGGACATTCCGAGGAATAATTATGTTAGCGGGTTTGGACTTTGGTTTCATTTTCGGCGTCGTGGGCGTTATGGTTTTCATCTCTTCTCCGTTGGGTGCGTCCGTGAGGGACACAACCTTCACGGAGGCGGTGTCCTCGGGAGCCATCCAAAATTCGGCAGATATTACGCCGCCGAAGCTGGACACGGAGTCGATTGAAGACATGGAGGATGCAGGAGAGTGCGTAAAAATGCGCCCTTCGCGGCGACGAGCCTTCAAAAGGCGAGGGGCACCGCCAATGCTCCTCTCTACGCCGATGGGGAGTCGCACGGCGAAGGATTGGGACGGGGTGCAATCGCTATCCGAGTCGTCTGATGATCCAATGCTGGCGTTATCGTTAGGGACCTGGAGCGAAGCGGAAGTAGGCGGGGAGGGGAGGGGACGCATTTGACAGAGGGTGAGGGAACCATAGCGAACGCGCGCGTCTTAAGTAGGGACGGAACAATAAAAAAGGACCAAGCATTGTGTCACGTAACCGTGACGGTCACAGTATATTGTCACAGCCTATTGTTCGCGTCTATTCCATGGATTTGGCCACACTACCACGTCCAAAGCCAGACGGTTACCAGGCGGAGGTCAAAAAAGAACCAGCGCACTGGCAGGAAGAAGATATTGTTCCAGGCCTCAGCCCATTATCGGCCAGCAGAATCGGATAGCCGAGGATGTCTTGCAGGCAGCACTGTCACCAACGACGGGCAGAAGTCCTTGCGGATTGTTGAAGACGAAAGGCTGTGGCTACTAGGAGAACTCCGGAGGATTGGTACAGGTTTGAAAGGCGGGGATCACGGTGTTTTCGAGTTTGAGGCAATTGTCGTAGAATGTGGCCCTCCGAGGGTGGTGCAAGTGAATACATTAGATGGTCACTAGTCCCAAGGACAAGTACAGAACCGAAGTGAGTCTATGAAGGTGCCTTCGATAACCCGTCCATTGTTGAAAAGCGGGATCACAGTGAGTAGCAGGCGGGATCACGTCTGGTGTTTGGAGGTGCTTGCCAAAGGCCTGTCAGCTTTAACCTTCACCATGATCCTGCTACAGTTTGTAGCGGCCCTATTCTACCTTATTAATCTCTCTCTACACGCCCAGGCATCCGCTTTAACGACTGCAATTGCCGCAAACGAGAGGCTATGTTTTTATGCTGACGTGGACAAGGCTGGAGAGAAGATTGGCGTGCGCCCTCTTAACTCCTTCATACAAACTAGCCGCTAACCAGACTGCCTAGTTCTATTTTGCAGTATGTCGAATGAAGCTCTAACATCGCATATTCCAACGTTGTACTGTCCAGGTGCAATCTGGAGGCTCGTTCGATATCGACTTCGATGTGAAGGATCCGAATGAGAAGATCATCCTCGACGGCGTGCGCGAACGCCAGGGCGACTACGTTCTCACTGCCAACACGGTCGGAGAATACGCTTTTTGCTTCGAGAACGACATGTCGACTCTCACCGAGAAACTTGTGGACTTTGACATAATGGTGGAGAGCGAGCCGCGGAGAGAGGCGCCCGCGAAGCCCGGACAGATATCAGAGCATACGAGCGCTTTAGAGGAGAGCGTATTCCGCCTCAACGGAATGCTCATGAATATCAAAAGAACGCAAAAACAGTACGTGTCCGTTGTATTGCCCCGAAAGTTGTCCGACGTGTCTGTGTAGCTTCCACACACGAGAGAACCGGGGGTTCTCTGTTGTCAAATCGACGCAAAAGTAAGTATTTCCCTGTCGTGCCTCGCACCACGACTGAGCAATCCTTTTTAGCCGCCTGTTTTGGTATGCCCTGCTGGAGAGCCTGGGCATTGTAGCGATGGCCGTGTAAGTCAGATTCGCACGCAGACGGACGACCGAGCCTCATCCTGTTACAGATTCCAGGTCTACGTTCTGCAGACATTCTTCACGAAGACTGGGCGTCGGTACAAGGTTTAATGCATGTGTACTCTTTAGTCTTGGTGAAGATTCTTGTTTCTTTTCTACCTGTGTTAGGGCTTTGGATTTAATATTCCGGGGACTCGGATTTAATCGACGCGTTCTCAGTTAAGGCATTTCATGGTGGCGCACAACCCTCTAGTACTCTATTCGACTTGGGATCGTCAACTGATAGCACTTCGCTCATCCGCTCTTGGGCCCACGAGCCGAGGGCTCCAAAATACTGCTCCGGATCGTCCCCTCTCCAAGATTTCAAGGCAAACCATATGCGCCGCGGGTCCTTGGCCGCCTTGATAGCTTTCATGTATTCAGGCGCCCGCTTGCCCAAAGTCTGTCCTTCATCAGTTCCACGTATCATGCGTACAACGGTCCGACCAACCTGAAAGTAATGCTCCGCATATCGCAGACAATCCAATCGATCTTCCTTGGTGATCCCCTCCCACACACGAGAAATCGCGGGCAAGCCATCTCCGTCGAGCTCCAAATCAACGTAGACGGACATCTGCGGGTCTGAAAGGATCGCGGGCACGATCTCCGCCGCTTCCCAGTCGTACAGGGACGTGACCGTCGGCGGGGTGTCCGTAATAGTCATGTTGTGGATCCCAAAATCACCGTGGTCTAGCACCAGGCGGTAGAAATTGTTGTCGCACCCCTCTTCGGCAGGCAGAATCAGTGGGAGGAGTCGCAGGAGCAGCGTTTTGGCTCTCAGGGCGTTGGGCCCGACGACGTGGTGGTCTTCTTCCCAGCCGATGAGCCCGCCTTGGTCGGGGATCGTCTCGTTGATTTTTGCGCTGAGGAGGCGGAGAGCGAAGTCGCGTGTGGGTGTGATCATGTGAGCTGGAATAGATTTCGCGCAGGGTATTCGTCGCGCGAGCCACGATGCGATGAAGTCTGGGGGAAGAACGAAAGAGAAGAGCGCCGCTCTGATGCGTGCGCATTGTTCAAGGATATAGAGCTAGCAAAAGGAAGTCATCATGAGCAAGTGCGCAACGGATACAAAATTCGCGATGTACCCGTTTGTCTAAGTCATCCGGCCAGACGTTGTTGACTCCCTCGGTTTTCTTAAAGACGAAAAACGCGCGGCCGAGAATATTTTGTGGAGGTGATACACCGCTTGGCCTATAGGTCGGGGCGCGGTAGTACAGCAAATGAGAGGCCAGGATGTCGCGATGTGATCGGAGGAGTTGGTATATTTCGGCCTCAAACTGGACCTCCAAGACTTGTTGCTTGACGAGCTTGAGTAATTCGTCTGCGTCTCCTTCGGTATGTCGTGGCCAGTTGACGTCGCGTCGAGCCATCCGCACCAAGACGTCCGACCCATCCTCGAGACGGAGGTGCATTCCCTTTTAATTAAATTGACACGCAGAATCCCAATTAATGCAGTCAACACTTACAAAATAATTGGAGCCCTTCCCGACCTTTGGGATATCCACCACCGCGCTCTGAAGCTGCCCTTCCACCTCCGCCAACACGCACTGGACGTCAAACCGAAAAATCGGAGGCTCATCACGATCAAGGCTCTGAAATAGCCCGGTCCCGTCAAAGTCCGCTGGCCAGTCGTCCCAGCAGCTCGAGCTATCAGAGCTCCAGGACGAGGCTGAGGCGTCGCCGTTCGACATGGTGGAACTTGTACTTGGTTGGATGAGAAGGTGAGATGAGATGGGATGCGCGCGCCGCAGTGCGGTGTTTGGGGGAACGGAAGTTGTGCTGTACTTGTCCGCCTTCTCACGAAACAATCTGAGCAACCGTCAAGACAGTCGCGGCGCTCAGGAGGAGCCGATGTTAACTCTGCCGCTGCGATCCTGAGTAAAGTTGACGCCTTGTACCTCGGGGATCATTCAACTGTTCAATCCGATCTCCTGACGATGGGCGGTCCTGAGCGGTGTTGATGAGGCGTTGGGGGAGTGAAACGAAAGCTGCTCCAGCTTTCCTTGTATGTCGATCGTTGCAGACGAGCAATATTGTTATTGAGAGCGAAAGTGAGACATGGACGCAAACGGAAACAATTGGAGCGCGGTCAGGTCCCGATCGTTCTGAATGTTTGAGTGCGTGCGATCGTTGAAGACAATTGAGACAAAGCGCCTTGTCGGGACTCGGTACGGACAGTCTACAAGGTCTAAAGAAAGGCTGAGAAAGGTCTAGCGTCAACTTGTCGGAAGTTGCCGCAACCGCGAAATATTATCGACTAAAAGACTACTTTACAGACGGAACTGCAAGTTCGGCTTGACCTCATAGAGGATCGCGTAACTGCACTAAAACACCAAGACTCGACGCCTCGTGAATCAAAATTAACGCCGCTGCGGTTGAATGGAAGACATTCTTTAATTTGCTGATTACGACGGTACGAGTTGCATGCATATAGGTAGTTCTCCGGGTTATTTGGAGGCCACCTTGGAATATATGCGAGGCAGTCTTGCGGAGAGGAAGGAAAAGCCACACTCGCTCGAAAGCGCTTCACCGTGCTCGCGGCTGCACAAATGCTTGACCGTTGTGGGATCCGGTGGTGATTTGAGCATAGGTGGACAAGAGCCTATGCAGAGAGAATTACAATTAAGGCTGAGGCTGAAGTTCGAGTCGAAGATGTCGTAACTTGCCCAGCGCCGACCCGGGTGTGCCTCCGAGAGAGATTCGTCAGAGGCGGGAGAAGCTTGTGCATAGACGACTGAACGCACTTGGAGCGACCGCGAGCTGTCGCGCCGACGTTGTTAGCGCAGCAGATATTTGACTCCTCCGATCCAAGTGCAAATTCAGTTCCATGGGACCTTTAGAAGCCTTGACGACATTTCATCGATGGCCCAGATCGTTGAAATGCGAGAATCAGAGGCTTTTGAGGTCCTGATTGGACTCAAAGATAGACGCTACGCAAGGGTTTGCTCCGCGCAATCGAGTCACCTGAGGGACACAGGCCGCCGAGAATGGGTCCTCGAACGCGGTATAGGCCTCTCCGATCCAAAGGGAAATTCGATTCATTCGGTTCCAAAGTGTCTTGACGACATTTCAAGCAGGAAATCGCGTCCCTTGATCGTTGAGCTTGGTCAGAAACTATCGAGGTTGCGTGTGTAGCGCGCCTCCGTCGGTCGGCGGCGCACTCCTCCCTCCCACGCCTGGCATTCCTCGACGTTGCGACGGACGGACTGCTTCGAACCTGAAGGACAGCAGGCAGAATTTTTCCAGGATCAGGGGTGGGCAATTCTTTACGAGCGAAAAAAACCATAAGTTAGTGGGGCAACTGTAGTCAAACGATCGAAGCAAAGGGCCAAGCGTCGGGCGCGGAAACCTAGATAGCGGGCCCAAGCGCAGTTGCAGATGAAATGAGAAATCGTCTTGTCGATAAAAATTGCCTGTCAACGCATGCAGGGTCTCCGTATGGCACCACTTGAGGGAAGCGGAGTTGGGCGGTCAACGTAAAAGGGGCAAGAACGGCGGTGGTGTATATAAGAAGAAGCAAACGCGAAGGAGCGCTTGAAGCAGCTTGAAGCTACCAGATGGAGGCCTAAAAACAGGGTGCTGGTCGCCCGATGTGTTGCGTGACAACTACTGGGTCCGGGACGGAGTTTATGGTATCCCAGGGCAGAGGGCTGCTTTTGTGGCGGTATAATTAGGAAAACGTGTAGTGTGCGTGTATGTCGAGAATGCAAGGAGGACTTCCAGAGACGACAAATGGGGATGTGACTAAGGTTTGAGACGCGTTTTGTTGATTTCCTCCAAACAAGTTTATTATTGCTCTCCCTGCTCTCCCCCACGACGGCCATGGACTTGTTCGGCAACAAGTATCGATTGGAGGAGGAAATTGCTGTCGGCGGCTGCGGTATGTTCGTCCTTGTCTCTGGCTAGTCCATCCTGACTCTTTCTTCGCAGGCCAGGTTTTTCTTGGTGTTCACACCGTCGCAGGAAAGGAAGTCGCGATAAAACTGGAACCAGCCATTGCAAAACACAGTCCTCTGAAGCAAGAGTCCAAGATATACAAAACTCTTATGGGTGGCACGGGCGTCCCCTGGGTGATGTGGTCTGGCCGACAAGGGGACTACAACGTCATGGTCATCGACCTGCTCGGCCCGTCTCTAGAAGACCTTTTCAAGATGTGCAACCGCCACTTCTCGCTTAAAACCGTTCTCCTGCTCACAGACCAGCTTGTGAGTCGCGTTTTCCCCAGTGGCATCCCATTTAACAGCTCTGACCCTGTCTAGATCTCGCGCATCGAGTTTATTCACAACCACGGCCTCGTTCACCGTGACGTCAAGCCTGCAAACTTCGTTATGGGCACTGGAAAAGCAGCCAGCCTGGTCAATGTCATCGACTTTGGGCTCGCTAAAAAATTCCGCGACTCGCGGACGTTCCTCCACATCCCCTACAAGCAGGACGACTTTCACGGCGTAGGCACGTCCCTTTTCGCCGCAATAAATACACACCTCGGTATTGGTTCGTCCTCCATATCCCCTCGTCGTTCGTTCCTTTACTGACGCGTCCCTCAGAGTCGTCCCGTCGCGATGACCTCGAGTCATTAGCGTACATGCTCATATATTTCCTGCGCGGTACTCTGCCCTGGCGGAAGCTCCGCGCCCCGGCTGCCCCGCCCTCTACATTTGTCACTGGTTCCGCGCCGTACAACCCTGTCTCTGCGACATGGGATCTTATCCGCGACGCCAAGGTTGCCGCGGAACCCCTGCTCACGTGTGGCCTTCCGCCGGAGTTCGACGTCCTCTTCCGGTACGCGCGGGGACTCGAGTTCGACGACCTTCCTGACTACGCCGGGCTGCGCGCGCTCTTTCGCGGGCTCGCCGAGCGATTGGACATCGCTTACGACGGCGAGTTTGATTGGAGTGTGACGCCACCCAAAGGTGGTCACGGATCCTCGTCCACCGGCGGCGCGAAGCGCTTTTGCGAAGCATGCAATAAGCGCGAGATGGCGCGGCGGTAGGGTGTAAGGGGGTGGCCTGGCCTTCCCCTTGAGTAGTTCGACGAGCGCTACTACTCATCGTCTCGGGGTCGCTCTTGCTCGTCGGCGCGCGCGCCTCAGCATACATCGGTAAGGATCCCACGCCCCCTCCCCATTCCACACGCGGTCTACACGACGAAACCGGCTACGAGCCCACGATCAACACGACGCCCACGACCCTACTCAGCATCATCCACGATCAAGACAAAGGCACACACATATACATCCGCTCCGACAGCGGCGTCCGTTGTATCACTATCCGTGCGTCGGGCCCCTCGCCTGCCTTGCCTTTTTCATGCTGACCTCCACCGTGTTTCTAGCACCTGCAGTTTCAAACAATTTCATGTATCTTTATAGATGCCCTTGCATCTTTCTACGTATCCTGGCCGCAATCATCTACTATACATGGTTCCGCTACGACGACGACCATTATGTGCGCTGGCCGACTGCGTCTTCGCAGTCGGTTCCATTATATTTGCTACAGCCGCACCTCATCCTCATCCCCTTCACGTGTAGATATATAAATTTCGCGCCTTTTCGTGTGCATGTAGACATAATTCATGTAGTTACTGTGTTTTCCTTTTTGCTTTGCTATGGGATGAATCGATGAATAAATGAATATAGGTTTTCAAATTCAGTGGCTGGTATTCGACGGAGGTTTTTTTGGGTTGTCGCGGGCTCGTCTTGTCATTGTCATCGTCACCGTCGTCGTTCGATGTCTGTTTCTCGGATTCACCTCGGATATTCTTGTCACGTATTTTTGGGACGCGTCGCGGTCAAGTCGCGGTCCTCCACCAAAACATTTTGCTCCATAAAAGCGCGTCAACAGGCTCTGGTAACAGCCCCCCAATACTGACGGGGCGGCACTCGATGTGCCGAATCTTCAGTTCTCCAGATTACACGGCACGTCACGCATTCGCCTTCAAAGATGTAGTCGGAACCACAGACGAGCATGGCGGACTCGGGGACGGCGGATATCGTGCTACGAGTCGTGTTCGACTTGCGTACTCGCTCCAAGATCGTTCTGCGAGCGCGGGAGAAGCGAGACGCCCGCAGGGCCGGATGATGTTTTGAAACGATGAAGGCAGCGCCTAACGATCCAATGCAATGCGGGGCCAGCTTTTTGAGTTGCAAATTCATATCTTTTTTGCTTTTGAAGAGCACATCTATAAATCCCCAGGGGTGTAGCCGGACGCCGAAAGCGTGGGGGAGCCATCTTCGGATTTCCGCCAGTTCGTGGTCAGCCAGGACGGCGTTGGGGTCTATCTCGTCCGGCAAGATGTCGGCCACGGTGTGGTTGAGACGGAGATTTCCGTGGGTCACATATACTGGCCGCTGGCCAACGCAGAGAGGGATCGGGGGAAGCGATTTGCTCGCCGCACTGCTGAGAAAGACGACCCAACAGTGAAGACCGAAGTGGTAGGCGACGGTGCCAAAGTGCTGCAGACAAGGGTCCGTGTCCCGAACGTCGGAAACTGTATTCTCAAACGACTCCGACCCCCGAAGGTGCTCGATATCGATAAGATTGTCATGGTACGGTTGGAGTTCGTGCAGACTGCTAGACGGCAGCTCGATTCTTTCCGAAAGTGGCTTTAGATAGAAGCAGCGCACCCAGTTGGGGGAACTTTCCGACTTTCCGCCAAAACGTGGCATCCAGATCGGGTAATTTTTTTCGGCAGTGCTAGGCGGTGCATCGGTTTGCCGCGATGCCGCGTATGCCATCATTCGACGGTGAAGCAAACATTTTGTCGGTGTACCCAGCAGAGCAACGGTTTGCCTTCCTCTTGCCATCAGGAGGTCGCTTAGATAGCAAATGCAATTATCCTTTATTTTTCATGGGAAGCCCCATGACATACATAAGCTACATAGTGCCAGGTCCAGTGGGCGGGTAAGGCATGTAATAGTAGGGAACGGGCGCAACGAGGAAGACGAGGCAGACGAGGAAGACGGCGAGCGGGAAGATCACGCTTGAAGACCGGCCGACAGCGAGGACGGAGCGATAAGAGCATTGTTTTGCGCCTCTTCACTTTTTGTTGGGGACGGAGGTAGGGGTGTGGCTCGGGCGAGAGCAAAGGCACGGTCTTCACGAATTTGTTGGACAACCTTAGCAGCGTTGGCGGCAGCACTGGGAGCACCCGCCATGGGTTCTGCAACAACGGCTACACATCTCGCGCGTACAACGTCGATTTACTTTGATTTTGCGACACGGACCGTTGCTGCAGGTGGTGGCAGGAGTGGTGGCGGCAACAGAGACAGATGGTACCGCTGGAGTTGCGGCGAGGGGCGCAGATGGTGCGGCGGGAGTTGCAGCGAGAGTAGACGGTGGGGTCGGTGCCGAAGCCTGCTCAGTGTGCGCTGGAATCACGCCATGGGGCCACCAATACCACCAATTGGTTATGGCGGGGTGATCAAGGACGCTAACACACGGAACGAGCAGAATTAGCCATGGCGAGCATAAGTATGTTGGAGGTACGCACCAGTAAGAAATAACGGCCTTTTCGGGACCCACTTTGACACAAACAAAGCTGGAGAGCACGCCGGCATGCGGGGTGAGGACACTAAAAGAATGGATTGTTGATGTTGGGCATGAATGAAGCGAGCTGGGGTTGTGAAGATGATGGAGGGAAGGAGAGAGGCGCTGTGCGATGCCGTCAGACTTCGGCATGTGCGGCAGTCGATGCACCGCCCCGCACAGCCGAAAAATATTCCCAGATCGGGACGCCACGTTTTGGCGGAAAGTCAAAAGTGGTTGGGGGAGGTGTTGGAAGAGGCCATGTATTCTCTCCTGTCTAACTCAGTGAAAAGGGGCGCCCGTTATGATGTGCAGGTTTGCGACCGTGGCAAAACTAGTATGCAGTTCGTTTATTTCTTAACGGGATCGCGCCGGGGTCTTCCTAGAATCCTACCGGCGTTTTAACGTTTTTGTCAAGTTTCCAGCCATTTCTTCGCATCGCGCGATGGCGCGTGTGGGAGTAAAATTTCTGGTGAACCAGGTTGAGCGACGTTCGAAATGTTTTTCTTTGCTCAGCCATCCAGTATCGGTCAAACGAAGGGGAAGTCAACAGAGATCGGTAATTTCCGGAGGGCTGATGCTGATCCAGCCAAACACCGCATAATAACGCGTCGCTCCTTCTTCCCAAACCACAACTTCTGTGCTGGATATGAGCAATCTTGAAAAGTGTGTATCTTCCTCATTCTTGTTCATCCGCTTGATCCATCTTTTTAGTGTCCCCGTTCCAGGCGCGATACTGAAGCCGGAATCCCCTGCATGGAATCCGTCGATCCTTTTCTTCAGCAACTCCGATCTCATGGACGTCGACTCCCCATGCGCATGGCGTACCGTAAAGCCCGCACCAGACTACACCATGGAATCCCAGTATTCACATATCCAGAGCCCTGATTTTTTGCCCCTTGCCCCTTCAAGTGCTTCCACTTCCTCGACCACTTTGCAACCTTCTACGTTTGGACCACATTCGCCTTTCCGTTTCCGCACAGCGCACAGCCAATCTATCGCTCCGTTTGTTGACACCATAATGCGCACGCCCGCAGACTTTTCGATCCCGTCCCTTCCTTCCAAGGACGCCGTCACGCCGTTTGGAAAGAATTTCCAACTCTCAGACGACTGGATAGTCTCTGGATCGTATATCTCTCCCGTTATCCACACACAGCGCACGAAACAATCGCCTCTGAAATTTTTCTCCAGTCCCTCGATGTCATTCATGGACCGCCTCCAGCACTCTTCGCCTTCTCCCTATGGCACTGCATCTCCTCTATATGCGAAGAACACGGCCCGACGGCCGCCGCCTTTGCTCTCCCCATGCAAACTGACCGCTCCCCGTCGTACTTCCGCGAAGAAAGAAAACCTCTCTGATCCTTTTTCCCTGCGTCGGCGCCCTTTCCAAGCGCTCGTTATCGCGTCTCCCACTAATTCTCTGCTTCCCATTTCCCCACTGAGTCCGCTGACGCCGTCCCCGAACAAGCCGGTTTCCCTCAAGGGTTCCGTCTCTCCAGCTGCCCCTGTCGCGAAGCGTAAGAAACGTCGCCTCTCCGTGACCGAGTTTTCCGAGTCCCCGACGACACGCGTCAAACGGACGCGTTACAATCTGCGCGCTCTTGATGGTTCCGTCGCCGCCCCCTCGAGACCCCTCTTCAGCACGCGCACGCTCCCCTCTGGCCTCGTTGTCTCCCCGAACTTTCCACTCTTTTATCGTTGTTTCCCTGTCAGCTCGTATTTCCATACCCCCGGATCCAAGTGCGTCTTTAACTACTTTACTTCGGCGCAGTATTGACGCGCGCATTGCCATCTAGGTCGCCCTGCGCGCTTTTCGGGGTGCGGCACCCGGGCGGGCAGTACAAGGCTCCGCGTCATGCGCTTGATTTGTACAGTCCGCGGTTCGTCAAGGGTAGCGGCGCTGACAGGATGGGGCTCTGCCCGATTTGCATCGAAGCGGTGCATCGCGGCGGGGAGGGAAAGCAGGTCTGGCTTGCCACAGAGTCCTCTGCATACCAGTGGTTCGTCGCTCCTTTGCTTCTTCCTGCTCGCCTCTCACTTTGTCTGCAGAGTCTTTTCCCGATGCCGCCGTAAAAATCCTGAACTAATTCACCCAGCCATCACATGCAGCACTATCACGGTGTGTCTCCTTCTCTTCGAGGATATTTGTATTCAACTTTCTCTTAGGTATCTCGGCGATCACGGGACGTCCTCTGTCCCCGCCGGTCGACCTCCGCGTCGTTGCCCGTCCGGCGGCCAAGAGGCCGAACCGCGCCGAAATGCAGCAGGGCAAATGCCACAAATGCCATCGCTGGGTCGCCATCCAGACGACTAAAGATGTCGACGTGAAGGTTCGCTCACTTCTCCCTCCTTTCTCCACCCGCCTTACCCTTCGTCCGTGAATACAGGTCCCCGAACTTATCTGGTGCGTCCGAATTCATTTTGTGACTCTTATCATTCACTCATAATACCACAGGTGGAAGCACGCTGTTTCGTGCCATGGACACTCTGTTTTGGAGGGCGAGGGAAACGTGTTTGAGGAGGATGATGTTTATGAGGTCTTGAAAGGGCTGGAGGCGCATGCTAATTGAGCCTTCCAAATCGCTACTTACCCTCTCGCTATTGATGACACTGGCTTTGTTCGTGCAGTAACGACGTTGTATTGTGCTCTGTTCTATACGCAATTCTGTGTGCTTTTGCGTGGGTACTTGGTCTGACTCACCGTGGCATTCGAGTCATCCTGGACCTACACCGTCATCGCGTCGACACTCATGGACTCGACTCAGTCTGCTCTCCTTCTTGCTCTCGGATTGGCGCCAGGCAAAGTCGCGAATATATGTCGTGATCCGGACGCTCTCGCCCGCGTCATGCAACTCGTCGACGCAGGTGGTCTAGGAAAAACCAGTTCGCTATTACCGCATCAAACGGGTCTTGTCGCGTCCTTGGCTTTGAATGGCGGGAGCATCGATGCCGGAGAGCGTTTGTATATTCTCCGATACGTGTTGGAGGATGAGATAGCCTCGCAAATTCAGCTTACAGGTCGGATTTCGTTGAATCCGAGGATGCTGGAATTTAATTTATTATCTGCACAGAAGCAATCAGCTACTTCAAGAAAGACGGAGACCTCGAGGACGAGGTGGCGTTCCGGGCTGTGTGTGGTGCAGGTATTTCACGCCGCGTTTTCGCAATTTATTGCTCATACGGTCTCGCAGGAATTAAGCTCGCGCGAGAGGATATATACGCAACGGTAAAATCAAAGGTCGAGACGTTTGTCGCGAGCTGGGACGACCTCCGCGCCACCTAGCGGCTCTGAAATTGGCACCCGAGTTGAAATGGGCTGATCCTGTCATTTTGAGGGAAGAGACAGAAGCGATGTTCACGGTACTGTTTGGATCGCGGGCGGAGCAGGTCAAGACGAAGACTAAAACTAACGCCAAAGCGGCGTCCAAGGCTCGCAGTTTATCTATCTGACCGTTAGATATTAGCGCTGATCTTCCTCGGACAGGTTGACACTACGATTTCCTCTCCCCCCAATAATATTTTCGAGGAAGGATTTTTGGCGTGGCTGCACAAACCCGGAGAGAATCCTCAAAATAACGATAAGTTGCGCTTGGAGCATATTGAGGCCACGGGAGGCAAGGTCGTCACGCGCTTCCCACCTGAACGTATGTTCAAGTTATTATACGCCGTTCAACTGCTCACGTTTTTCATTTCTGTGGCAGCAAACAGATTCCTTGTCAGTTTATACCAGTTCCATACGAGCCACGGCTAATCTCTCTTTGCTTGTTCCAGCACATCGGTCGGTGTTTGACCCCGGCTATCTTCCAATTCTTTTAATTTTCTTCTTAGGACACGCGAAAGCCATCGCCGTAAACTTTGGGTATGCAGAATATCATGGCGGACGGTGTATTTTGCGCTACGACGACACCAACCCGAGCAAAGAGGGTGTGCGATTATATCCTCCGCTTCCGCGCGTCTGCTGATTTCTCACGGTTCAACTTTTCAGCTCAACTGTATTTCGACAATATCCTTGCCACAATTCGTTGGTTGGGGATTGAGCCCGACAAAGTAACATACTCAAGCGATTATTTCGACACGCTTTTTGAGAAGGCCGTAGAACTCATCAAGAAGGACAAGGCGTATGTGTGCCTGTGTACATGTTCGTGTTTCTATTCTTGGGATTGTTGAGACTTCCTCGCTACGTGTATTCTTCTACAGACGAGGAACGCGACCAAGGTCGAGGATGAAAAGGAAAGGGCGAGAATGCGTGCATCGCGGCCGCCCAGTCGATGAATCCCTAGCGATGTTTGAACAGATGAAAGAAGGACATCCCGACCTTGTAAACGCGACCTTGCGTATGAAGCAGGATTTGGAGGATCCAAACCCTCAGATGTGGGATCTTGTGGCGTATCGCTCTCATGTACATGCGCATCCTCGGACTGGGACTCGTTGGAAAATTTATCCGACGTATGACTTTACTCATTGCTTGGTTGACAGTTTTGAGAACATCAGGTGTGTTCATTCCATATGCCGATGCGTTTGTCTGATATAGTCGTTAGTCATTCGCTCTGTACCAATGAATTCGCAGGCTCGCGCCAGTCGTATGAATGGCTCTGCCATGCCCTGGAGGTTTACACACCGAGACAATACGAGTACGGGAGGTTGAACTTGACTCATACAGTTATGAGCAAGCGGAGGCTTCACCGACTTATCCACGATGGTCTGGTCGATGGGTGGGATGATATAAGGCTTCCCACCTTGGTTGCCCTCCGTCGACGCTGGGTACCTCCGGAGGCCATCATGGACTTCGTTCGTGGACTTGGGGTTATGACGGCCATGGCAGTCACCAATCTCGTCAAATTTGAAGAGTCCGTGCGTCGTTTCCTGGAGCCTTTAGTGCCCCGACTTTTCCTCGTCCTCCGCCCGGTCAAAGTCATCCTCGAAAACCTTCCCGACGATTTTTTGTTGATGGTTGAAAAGCCTTACCACCCAAAGAATCCCAACATGGGGACCAGCACTGTCCTTTTTACTCGCGTCATATACATCGATGCCGATGATTTTCGGGTATCGAGCTCTAACGACTATTTGCGACTTTCTCCCGGCGGATCTGTCGGCCTCTTGCACGTACCACACCCCATTACATGCATATCCTTTGAGGCAGACGATGCCGGCAATGTGCAAACGATTATTGCTCATTATCACAACGACGGCAGCACGTTCGCCAAACCCAGGGCTTTTATTCATTGGGTAGCGGACTGCCTGGAGCAGCAGAGTCCTGTTCGGGTGGACCAAGCCCGCCTGGTGGGACCGCTGTTCAAATCACCCAACCCTTCAGGCGAAGAAGGAATCGACGAAAATAGTCTCGATATTTACACGGATGCTATGATTGACGTTGCATTCTGGACGGTCACCAAAGACGCTCTGCGGGCCTCCAGAGAGGCCGCTCGTGCGCGTATTGCAGCTGCGACGAATTCGTCTGCGGTTCGTCCAATCACAGAGGCCGAGCTCATGGGTCATGAGTGCGTTCGATTTCAGGGGACACGAGTAGGGTACTTCTGTCTGGACAGTGACAGCAGTCTTTCTGTTCTGCACCTGGGGTCCTCCACTCGCGAAGCGCTTGTCCTGAATCGGATTGTGTCCTTAAAGGACGGCGATGCAAGTCGAGTTGCTAAATAGTTTACTTTTGTGCGAATAATGGAATCCATCGTCCCTCTGTCGCATTGCGGTCAGGATCAGAATCGAGTGAGTCATTTTGGGACGCGACAGACTCAGGTCGATGTTCCCGTGATCGCGATGGTCACGACCAGTCACACAACTTGGCCTCCTACTCGGTACCTTTGTGCTCTTCCCTGCTCGGCCCTCGTCCTGGAAATTAACCCTCGATCGTTAACTTTATACTATTCTATCCGGGGCTCCTTGTTTGAGATCCTCTTCGCATATATCTATTCCGACTCGAGTAAACGCCGCAGAGTCGCTTTCGTGTCAGTATTCAGCTTCTTCCCGAGTTTTGGCTGGATCTGAAGCCCTATACAGCTAGAATATCACTTATAAACCTCGCCCGAATAGTACCCCGGCGTTCTTGAAGCAATGGTACGCCATGAAGAACATCCCCAGCTGGGCGAACTCACAGCGCGTTTCTAGCCTTCTTGCAAGGATTGTGGAGGTACAGTCCTCGAGTACGACACTGCCGCCGGAAATGGCGTCTGTGTTGCATGTGGAATGGTCATCGAAGAGAATGGCATGGTCAGCGAGCTCACCTTTGGCGAAACTTCGTCTGGCGGAGCCATGGTGCAAGGATCCTTCGTCGGCCAGGGCGCGAGTGAGTAGTGTCGTTTACGCATCGGTGCATCTCTTGATGGCCTCGCGCAGCCCATGCTAGGATGAGTGGGCCTTATGGCAACAGAGGAAATAGCGACTCGAGAGCGCAGACAATCGAAAACGGTGCGTGAACATAATTCACCTCTTACTCTTACTCAAGGCCTTCCAGCATCCAAGAAAATCCACATGATTGCCTCTGTGTTACGCTTATCCGACATGATCTCGAACGCGGCACTTCGGATGTACACCCTCGCTGTAGAGCACAAATTCACCAAGGGTCGGAAGAGTTTGAATGTCGTGGCGGTTTGCCTTTACATCGCCTGCCGACAGAAAGACACGCACACGCACATGCTAATCGATTTTTCTGATCTCCTTCAAGTGTGTATTCACTTCTCCTCTACGCCCGCCCGCTCACGCGAATAATTAGGTGAACGTGTTTGAACTTGGCCATACCTATTTGCAGCTCGTTCAAACTCTTAACCTGAAGCTTCCCCTCGTCGACCCGTCCCACTACATCTCGCGGTTTGCTGCGCTTCTTGAATTTGGTGACGAGACCCCCAAGGTCTCCATGGACGCAGTGCGCCTCGTTCAGCGGTTCGACCGCGATTGGATGACGCGCGGTAGACGACCTGCCGGTATCTGCGGTGCCGCACTACTTCTGGCCGCCCGCATGAACAACTTTCGGCGCTCTGTAGAGGAGATCGTGCAGGTCGTTAAGATCGCCGATACGACCCTCAAAAAGCGACTAGATGAATTCAAAAATACCCCCAGCGGCGCGTTGACGCTAGCCGACTTCCGAAGCGTATGGTTGGACGAGGAGGTGGATCCGCCTGCGTACACGAAGAACATGGCGAAGGAGGAGGCGGAGCGGGTCGCGGCCGAGGAGGCAGCGGCAGATGCAGCCGAGTTTGCTGCGACTGGTGTGGTGAAGGAAAAGGAGACGGCCAAAGGAAAGGGCAAGGGCAAGAAGAAGAAGAAGGGGAAGAGAAAGCGGGACGAGGAAGATGAAGGGGAGCCGGATGCCCCGAACCCAGAGGTCCCTGGCGACACTGAACCATCTCGACTCCCGCTAGACCCTTCCGTGCTCAATGGCGGAATCCTCGCTGGTACAACCGAGCCGCTTTTCCTCCCGGACCCCGCTGGGGAGGATCCAAACGCCAATATCGACCCCGCACTGTTATCTGAATCTTACCCTCCTGCTGCTCCTGTCCCCTCAACCAGCGGTGCTACTCCCCCCGCCTCCTCCTCTGTCGTTGCTGCTTCCCCCACTCCCTCTCTCCCTCCCATCGAGACCTCTTTGTCCGAAGTTTTGACCGAAGAAGTCTCGACGTTTCTTCAAAACCCTCAGGGTGCCATGCTTTCGTCCGCCCTCGACGAGGCGCACGAACGACGTCTCGCCCAAATTGAGGTGGTGGACGAGCTGCTCGGGCTCAACGAGGAGGAGCTTGACCGGTTTATACTCTCCGAAGCCGAGGTCAAAATCAAGGAACGCGTGTGGGTGGAACTCAACAAAGATTACCTCGAGGCGCTTGCTGGTGAGTATCCACGGTTAACTTTTCACCGCAATCAAATTACTTTTGCTGAACGGTTACTGTGCCTCCAGCGAAAGGAAATCCGGAACCAACCCAAAAACCGAAGAAGGTTCGTATCTCGCAAGTGGCAAACTTTTCGCCACATTGTTTTCCATCTGTATTTCATCGTGTTGATTGTATTTCACCTTCCGCAGCGTCGAAAAAACAGCGAGGCGAATGTACCGCGCGATACGGCCAATCCCACCGGAAGTACCGCTGCCGAAGCTGTGAAGAATTTAATCAATAAAAACCACAAGTACAGCAAGCGCATCAATTACGACGCCCTTCGCCACTTGCTTGTTGAGGGTCCGAGTCTCGACGACAAGGACGACGACCAGCTGTATACGATGGACGACAAGAGCGACGGGGAGGGCGTGGGGATGGGGATGGTCGTCATCGAGGAGGCGCCTGGGACCGTGGTTGCTGCGCCGCCAAAACCAAAGCCCAAAAAGGACCTTGCGGCGCGCGTCTCAGCAAAGGCCGGGAACACTGCCGACGCGGACGGGGACGAGGACATGGATGCGGAGGAGGGAAGCGATAAAGGGGAGGACGTGGGCTGGGATGAAGCGTACGAGCAGGAGGTGTAGGGGCAGAGAGTCATTGCATTGCATCGAGCATCTTGGTTTCTTTCCCATGTGTACTTGTAGCTTGTGGCATTTCTGCATGTTAGAGTCGTTGTAATAGCGAAATTGAAAGACGCTGTCGTCGTTGTATTCATTCTTTTAGGCAATCGAAAAGAAAAGAAATCTATTGAATCGTGTTTCTCTATTCCTACTAGTGCAGGATGGTGATGATAACGTGTTGTACATTTCTAAGGGCAGGGATCCGATGACCCAAGACGAATGGTTTAGCGCTGCCCCGACAAGTTGGTCCTGGTTCGGCAGAAACGAAAAGCTTTCGCTGAAGATCATCATTAGCTTGGTTTCACGAAACGACAAAAAGGAGTCCTCCCCGCGCCGTGAAGCATGCCGCGTGTCCTTCTCCAATCTCTCTCTCGGGGGGGCAGCCATATTCTCTATGTACGCCTTAACGCTCGCTCACAATAGGACCCGGGGACTTCTACATACAACGGGGAGGACACCAATCGGTACCCGAGATTTGAACCGATCATCCGAGTTATGTACCTTGCGTGGGGTTCCGGTTCTGAACTCCAAATAATGTCAGCGCTCAGGGCTGCGGACTCGGAGGCAATGTTTGAACACATTTTACGAACCTTGAACTTGAAGCCCGCGAGCTGAATCGGCGAATTGGCTGCAAAACGTCGAGAATCATTTCGTCGGTGATTACCTTCATCGACCTAAATCGACGTAAGCCTGTAGCCGGTGATCTTCTTTTTCGCCCATTTGAGGAATTGCCTTTTCGGGCATTCAACGCTTTATTCCGCATTCGGCGTGATGACGTCGGCTGGCGGCATAGGAAGTTGCGGTTGAGACGACCACAAGCGTGTAGAATGTTCAAAACCACAATTGAAGTTTTTGTATCAATATTTTGACTAATTGAGCCCAAATGAGCAGCATTCAAGAGAGTCTGCACCAGCGTTTAGTAGGCAGTGCGTGCTGGGTGAGAAATTGCGATGGAAATCGGCTGAGATTGCTCCTCGTTGCTACCTATTTAAGTGCGACGTTGCCGGTGAAGATACGAGTGAATAAGAGCTGAGGTCCATGAATTGTTCCTCGATGGAGTCTCGGTGTTTGTGTTCAACCAAGCTTCCAAATCGACGAGAGAATACGACGTGCGCGATGAGGACCGTCTCCGGGGCTCTTCAACGCGTCGAGTACATCCTCTCTTGAGCAGAGTCAGTCGGCGGTCGAGAGCTGCTCTTTGTTTCGGTGTGTGCAGGTTCCAGTACTGCCAACAGAATGTCGGTTGCGAGTAAAAGTCTTCGCCGAAGGTCTTCGACGATATCGTGAAGGGTGGGGGGGGTATCAGAGTAGGACGAACACGCTCAGACCACGAGAGGACACAAGAACACAGAATGACAGAAGAGATGACGACACGGGTTAAATCTGGAGGGCGGGAGCGAAAGCAGTGTGTATGGTTACTCTCTTGCTTAAGGCCACCATGGACGGGCGCGCAGAGAATACGATTAGGCGACTACAGCCGGGAAAATCGGGTTGATTTTAAGACGAGGTCGGAGGATGAGTGGCATTATGGTGCGTGACTGAAAGACAGCATGAATTGATTTTTCTTCCCAGATAGAGACCCAGAGACGGTAAATCAGAAAAACCCATAGCACCTTGAATTGAAGACTGTTGAAGGACAAGACAAATTTGTGTGAAGGCGGCGAAACAGCGAGCCGAATTTGCAATCAAACCATCGTTCCTCCTGTCAGAGACAACGATATCTAAAATTCCAATCTGGCATGAATGTTTTTTCGTGTCCTCCTTCCTAGCGCTCGCCAGCATCGGTGCGCACATAAACCCAGCGAGGTCTTGACCATCTAGGGACCGCGGGGATCTTTAGCCGTCGATCATTCGGAATTTAGCTGCCGCTCGGATAAACGTGGCCGGGTTTTGCTCGGTCGTCGACCTTTGGTGGGCGTAGGTGGCCTTGCAGGTGCTCGTCGCTGTGATCGTGCACGGTTGCCTGTAGAAGACCTTCATTACGTCACTGCTCGCCTCGCCTCGCCTCGCTTCATTCTTCCTTCAAGTTGCCTCTCTGCGCTACCATGTCCGACTTTACCCTGGTCGACCCGCGGGGATGGGAGTATGACTTGCATTCAGTGGGCTCAAGTTTCGTGGAAGGAGGCTAGAAGACTGACGGGTTTTAGGTGTATTCCGCATACATTGGCTACTTTCAGCTGCACAACATTCCCTGGTAAGTTGAGCATCCGACAGGTAGCGGGATGTCCTTTCCGTGTCTTGACACATTTTTCTGCACCGGTATAACAATGTGCGGAGCGCTAATAATGCCAATACAGGTACGATCGCTCGTGGGGCCCGCTTTTTTCGACATTCGAGGACTTTCTCGCGTTTTCGTGGCCAGTTATCACCGTGACCGACGTCTGGACGGGCCGCGCACATATCGTCACCCGTCTCACCTCTATTGGTGCATTTCTCAAGATGATCAAGACGCGGTGCGTGGCCTTGTCTGCTTATTACCTCAACTAATGTACCCCTCAGCTTCGGCGAAACCCTCCCGCAAGCGCCCAACATCCTCCAAGTTTCCCCCTTCGAGACCACTACGCGCCACCTCCGCACCGTTTCCGACTATGCCTCGTACAAGAAGCTCCACTCAACACTCCCCGCAGCCGTCCTCTCTGCCCTCAAGCTCCGCGTCCGCGCCGGCGAGCCTAAGGCTATAAGGGAGCTCTGGGCCGCGCGCGACCGCACGTTCCTTGCTATTGACTTTGAGTGGAGTGAGCGCAACGAGAAGAGTTGTTTGGAGTGGGGGTATGCAGCTGTGCGGTGCGGGCATCTGGAGGCGTAAGTGCATTTGGCCTCTTGCGTCGTGTATGGCTAAATTTATTGCGGCACAGACTTGGCCACTGGCCGCCAGTTCCCGACGCAAACTACCGCAAGGGGCACTATATTGTCGCTGAGTACGTCGACAAGGTCGTCAACAAGCACTGTCCGACTCATCCATGGGAGGTAAGCCGCTCATCCTAACTGTGTATTCTCGTAATTCTAATTCATTGCAACAGTATGCTGTCAGTCCGAGGTTCATCTTCATTTCTTGCATACTGCTAATGCGACCTTATAGTTCGGCGAGAGTCACGTCTGCCCCAAGGCGAAACTGCCTCAGATTATCCAAGCGATGATCAGGTTAGTTGCTCTCCCGGTTCTCTATACCTCCTTACATGGATTCGCGTTTACAGCAGTCTTGCTTCCCCCGACTCGGAGACCATCCCCAACACGCTGGTCCTCGTTGCGCACGGTATCAGTGGCGACCTCGCGCGTATGGAGGAGATGCGAATCAGTAAGCTTCCACCCTCCCTAAAAAAAAGAGAGAAAAAATAAACTCGCGCGCAGAACTCCCGCACAACATGCTCATCCTCGACACCGCGTCCTTCGAGCGCTCCCTCTTCGCCGCAGGACACCGTCCGGCGATGGTCGACCCGCATACCTCCAGCCCGGGCAACCCCAAGGCCCGCACGCACGGCTCCATGCTCAGCCTCGAGAACGTGCTGCGCTCGCTCCCCGCGCCCGCCGCGTCCCCCTCCGGCTCGGGCTCGGGGTCGCCGGGGCTCGGAAAGACGCCGCCCATGCAGATTCAGATCCCCATCCCACCACAGCAGCTGCTCCAGGCCCCAACCGTCCACGGTGTGTTCCCGCAACAAGGCGCGCTCGTGCCGGGGGTGACGCTGCACAATGCCGGCAACGACGCGTTCTTGGGGCTGTATGCGCTGCAACTGCTGCTCGAGCCGACGGGGACGCAGGCCCCTGTACCTCTTACCGCGAACATGCGTGGCGGTGGTGGGGGCGCGCGGCCGGTGTCGGGGTACGGGATGAATGGAGCGCCGTTTGTTGGCGGGTCGAGTATGTTTATGCCGGGGTATGGGGACCGCCTGTCCGGGGATTTCGCGCAGATGCAGCTCGGGGTGCAGCCGCCGCCGTTTGTGAGACAGACGTCGGGATCGCGCTCGCCTGGGCCGGAGAAGGCGGCACGGCCGGTGTCGATGCTGCGGTCGCCCAGTAAAGGCGATGTCGTTGGCGGGGCAATTGGAGGCGGCGGAGGCGGCGGGCATGGGAGCGGGAACCCGTGGGGCGGGACGGGGACGTGGAATGGGAATGGGGCGACACGGGGGTATAGGCGGTTGAGTGCGGTGCCGGGTAAGGGGTGAGTGGGTCGTTGCGTTTGAGAGGGTAAGAGTGCAAGTCGGCGACGGACGCTTTGTTTCTTGGGTGTATTTTTTGGTGCTGGGACGATCTATTTGGACCACATATTGCATATCTTGCGCTACTTACACGCACTTTTTTTTGCTTCCCATATTGACGTTACGCTACTTAATTTGCATCTTGTGTACCTAATTTAATTCCTTGCGTCTCGATGAAGTCAAGGGGGAATCGTTATTAAAATTCCGGAAATAGGGTGGGGGGGAGGGGGGGTCCAGATGTTGGATAAAAAAACTTTTTGACATACATTGTGAATTCACTCAAAAACTATTTTGAGCCACTTGAAAGAAAAATAATGGTATTTTTGTGGCCCAGGGGACCTGTCGGCCCTCGAAAACCCTTTCTAGGCCAAAATATTGACGAGTTTGGTGGTCAACCCATGAGAACGGTCATTATTTCTGTTTTTGGTCATCCATCATCTTCAGTTTGATCTCCAATGAAACAACCTGAATATTTGCAGAGCCCATCATTAAATGGCTCACACATTATTCAGGCATGGTACACCCTCTGAAATGATAAAAAACCAGCTTACCTCGACGTTTCTCATTGCGGGCCGAAATGTGTCCACGCAAGCGAGTGATTGCCGAGATAGCCGTGGGAATGACCTTCCTCATATAGGGGGGAGGGGGGGGAGGGGGGGTCAGAATCTTGGATAAAAAAACTTTATGACTGTATATATAAAATTTTAATGATGATTCCCCCTTGGATGAAGTACAGGAAGGAGGCAGCTTTGCTTGCGGCGGGGATCAGGATATCTTTTGCTACGTACTACGAATCAAGCGCAAGCAAAACCTTGAATGCTCCTCAGATCACCTTGTTCGTCGTCGCTCAAAACGTTCACCAGCGTTCACCATATAATGCCTTTCAAAAGTTCTGAGTCATACCGTGACCTGCCTTGGTTGGGACGCAAAGCTGCCCAGGCAACGTTATTGACTCTGAAGCGGGCAGGTTGAGCTGGTCGCGCCCGACTCCGACGCCTTTCACCTTTGACCACCACCGGAGTCAACTCCAATGACCGATCATTTCCCCTAACCCTGCTCTTCCTCCACGCTTCAACCAGGAGTGCATTACAGCGTTCCCCCACACCCCAAGCTGGAAAACCACCCAACCTCTGCGATATCGCGCGCATCGACCCCAAAACTCGGCCCAAAACCTCGGCGAGATCGCGCCAACCCCAAACTCATGATCAGTCCACACGGCGCCCTGGTTCCTGCCAGTCCCCATCATGTAGACGCATCCCTCCCACTTCCAAATACACTCCTCCAGTCCGCTACAAACTCAACCTCGGCGAGAACTCTGTTCTCATTGCAACCTCAGACGCCCCAAACTGAGTCCAAACTTGAACTCGACGACTGCCGATTTGTTGAACTTCCCGTCCCTCAAAGCCTCAGCCCTCATGATGTGCGCGCGTGGACCCCATATTTCCAGCTCCCGTACGCGGATATCATGACCGACGACGGGGGCACCAGCCATGTTTACGGGCTCCTGCAAGACAGCGCATCGTTGGCCGTCCCAGTTTTAACCTGTGAGTTCGCTCATAGGCCGTGTTTTATCTAACTAACGGCGCCGGCTGTACAGCAACGTTGCCTTTGCTCGCGACGGTGTTCTCTCCCCCCGTCTATGACAGCCTACGAAGTTATTATGATGCCCTCGAGTGTACTCAATTTGGCGACCTCACGATTTCCGACATTTCTCTTTCCTTTACTGAAGCAATTCTCCACGCATGCGCGCACTGGCACGCCAGAAGACAGTCTGGGGACTCCAACACTTCGCGTGGAGGCGGAGCCAGAGGGCGCCGCGGTTGGGGCGGAGACAGAGGAGGGCGAGGCGGTGGAGGGAGAGAAAGAGGAGGGCGCGGCGGACGGGGAACGGGCGGGGGCAGCACTGGCGACGTAAAGATCCTCACCAGCATTCAAGGAATCCCTGTGACCCAGATTGCTGTTCACCCTTGCACAACTCCACTCCGACCGCGGGAAAACGCGCCCCCTCAACGATGCAGCACGTGCCGCCAACAAGCTATGGCGTTCGCTCGGGCCACCAGCGACTCCAGCCCCATCGAGCTCCCCCTCTTCCTATACTCCGAGGACCAGCAAGAGCAGGCGGGCGCTCCCGAGTACGGAACCCTTTACCATGCAACGCGGGCCCGTCATCTGGAATCCTTCGACGACCTAGGGGTCCGACCCCTCCTATTCCGGCGCGCAAACTACCTTAGCCCTGGGCCTTCCTTCAATTTGTCCGATACAGTGGAGCAGGCGGTCGCTCATGTTCTTCACGGGCGTCCCCAGCCTTGTATTGGCGGACGACCCCCGGACCCGATTGCTGTTCTTGCGTTCAAGGTCCAGACGGCGCTAATCACAAACGGACCAAGAACCCAATACGTTGGGATGGTGGAACCTGGCACGCGCATTCACAAAGGAGACGCGGATGTTTGTACTTTCCTTTCCATCCGCGATCTTTTTTGACCGCGAATATCAAGTGGATTTCTGAAAACTACGACTGGGCAGGCAAAGCGGCGGTCGACGTCCAGACGGATTGGGTCATAAGCCCGTTCGTCACTGTACGTTGGGAATTTCCTCCCTTGCTAGATAATGCTCATTGAGATACCCTCTAGCCTGGTGCCGCTGGCGAGTATATTGCCGCCGATTCGTGGACGTGCAGTGAAAGGCTTCCCGTTCATGTCGCGGCGGTGTCGCGGGCTTCGTGGGCCATCCTCGCGAACTCATTGGTCGCAGTAAGTGATGGGCATCGTCCGTTTTTGAATCTGAAATTCATCACATAATTGCGAACAGATTTTTTTAATTCCTTAATCTTGACCGAGTTGATGCTGAAGCCAATTGTTTTCATGCCAATCGCGATTTCTCTTCGCTCCAGTACTACATCGACAAGTTTCTTTGATACTAGCAAGATACTAGTGTTCGTCCTAGTGTACCCGCATTGTAATCTTTTCGGCTCGTCTCCCATATGATCGTCCGGTACACCTGCGACGCGGCTTTGTGATCTTCAAAGAATGATTCAACCGTGGGAAATTTTCGCCTTCCCCTTGACACTGGTGTTCATTAGTCAGTTGGTACGTTTCTGGCTGTCGATATCGACCAGAAGCACTACAGTGTCGACCCTCAAAATGAATGACAGACACTGGCTCGGTGCTCTTCGAGGTCCAAAAACTCAACCGTGGGAATTAGCAACTGATGCGCCGTGCCATCCACCAACCTTGTCATCAAAACCGGGCAAGTCAGAATCGCCCAATTTCCGCCGTGAAAGCTGAAACTGGTGTCGTGAGTGGATCTGCAACTATCTGCACCTCGGATGAGTGGACCCACATAGCAATTGATTTGGCTGCGTTCCCGTCGGACTGCACACCGACGCCCGTCAACATTGAAGTTCAAACGCCGTGATCCTCCGTTTTGTTTCCTGGCGATACTTGAAGCTTTTCCTGTGCCGGTATGTACCTCCCGCTTGAGGAAACATGTGGCAATATTTGAAGGGTTATCTCGGACGCCGTCCTGAATCTTCCATCGACGTCGCGTCCCAACATTCGCGGACCGCGAATAATGGCAATACCTCTAACAGGGCACGATATCTCTTCTGCTTCTAGCATTCCGACCCAAAAGGGCCAGCTCGGCTGCATCAGCGGCATCTTAAGATCCACCCAAAGGGACCCCAGCCACTTGCCTGTCACTTCCTTTTACACCGTCGAAGTCCGAGTGGGTCCGCTTCCTTACTCACCCAATGTCTGACTCTGAGCCCAAGTGCGTCGATGTCCTGGTGGTTGGAGGGGGTCCAACGTCTCTGTTGTTGACCAGCCTCCTTGTGCGCTCAGGCCACAAGATTCTTACGGTAGGCAAGTGCTTTCAATCTCGAGGCGTGCTGCCAGTGCCTTTGCTGATTGTGCTTGTAGAGCAATATAACAAGTTCGAACAAGGCCTTTATGGAAGAGCGTGCATGCTTTATGCCGGTTCTTTAGAGATTCTGGATTTGGTCGGTATCTACGAACGTGTTGCGGATATCGGATTCCGTGTCCAGTGTGTACTCTCCCCAAATTACTACGCACATTAACGCCATTTACACATATCTTAGAAACGCCGTAACCTACAGAGATGGTGTCCAGAGCAGCTCAAGGGGTTGGTCGTTTGTTCAAGCCGTGTTGGCGGAGAGCGATACAATGTTCAAGTATAGGTTGGAGCTATTCATTTTCGATTCACGATAGTCTCTCATACATTGCGTAGCTTCTCCTTACGCCAGAAATATCTGGAGGACGTATTAAGGGACCTTATACAAGAAATGGATCCTAGTGTCGTTAAAGCACCCGCCAAACTGATGAATTATCGCACCGTCGACTCTCCAAGACACCCTATTGTGGCCACTATCGAGCATGAGGGTGAAATCCAAGAAGTCCATTGGTGCGCTGTTCCTTTCATATAAGCAACATGAAATGAAACCCTTTACAATCGCAGCAAATATATCGTCGGAGCGGACGGGGGACGCTCAACTGTTCGCAAACTGGGCAACTTCGCCTTCCCTGGTACCGCCTCACCCCACAAATGGGTTCGCCTCGATGCTGTTGTCAAGACTGACATGCCCTTGAGTCAAACCCATGCCATTTCCATCGAGTCCAAAATTTACGGAAACGTCCTTTGGACGCCAACGGACAATGGCCGTACTCGCATCGGGTTTGTGTATGACCAGCCGCCTGGAACTCAGGTCACAGAAGACTTAATTATGGCCGCTGCCAAGCAGGCTGTTCATCCTTTTACTCTAGAGTTCGTCCTACTGGAATGGTGGACGGTCTATGAGATCGGTCAACATATAGTGGATACTTTCAGACAAGGCCCAGTTTTCCTGGCTGGGGATGCAGCACATACTCATTCGTCTGGAGCTGCGCAGGTCGCGTCTTTTGTTTGCCTTCCTTAGCAGCTTGTTCGACTGATCATCTTGCCCCTAAATAGGGTATGAACACGGGCCTTCACGACGCTCTCAATCTTGGATGGAAGTTGTCTGGGGTTTTAGGCGGCCTTTACTCGGAAGATATTTTGGACACCTACACTCCAGAGCGCCGCAGTTCTGCAGAACGGATGATGAATCTCGACAAAGATATCGCCGCCCTAATATCAGGCAAAATCCCCGACCACTTCCACGCCCCGCTCGACGCCGACCCCAACGACTATCTGGCCCAAGTTTTCTCTGCGAACGCTATGTTCACAACAGGCCTCGGTATTTCCTACGATACAAACCGGATAAACCGGCTCTCCACATCGCACGCCTCCACGGTCGAAATCGGACACCGAGCCCCGGATGGGCCTTTGTTCCGGTCAGGACGAGCAATCGCTCAGCCGTTGCGAACGTTTATTGGGTACACAGGGGGGTTCTGGGTCATCGTATTCTCGGGGAAGCTGGAGGACGTGGGGACTGCGATGCATTTGAACTCGCAGTGCGCATCAAACTATCGTGTTCTGCGCGCCGCGATCGATTCCCAGCAGTCCTTCTTCAACACGCGGCCCGCGTCATGGAATTTCTTGACTATTCTTTCTGGACAAAGCTCCCTCCCGGCCTCCCAGGCTATCGGCGCACTGCCTCTCGGGAAAACTCTCTACGACTCCTCCGGCGAGGTTTACGCAAAGTACGGTGTCAACGAGCATATCGGTGCAATTGTAGTCCTTCGACCAGATGGTATCGTCAGTTTCAAAACCACGCTAGATGGTTCGGGAGGACAACAGCTTGACCAATATTTCACATCGCTCGCGAGCCATCGGATTCGCGATTCCCCAACTCTGCGAGACCAGGAGCGCTCCTCCACGGGCTACGAACTTGATGTGCAAGGGGAGGATCCAGTACAAGTACTTGTATAATTGTCGTCGAAACCTTTCTTGTACTTCGATTGTGAGACTTTGTTGGAAACCCCGAGCCGTACTATTTTTTTTGTGAATTGTGCGATAGGAATGCTAAAATCGTGAATTAGACCTTCAATCCAACCGTGGGAAATTCCGACCGTCGTCCTCAACCTAATGCTCCTATGATCGTCCCCAACATTAAGGAAGGAGTCCAGACTCTCAGAAAGCTCATATGAGCCGTGCTGATGAGGTTCAGCTCAGAACCTTCCTCTCCAATGTTGCCCAAAGTTTTCCGCTTTAAGTCTGAAATGATAATGGCCGTAGCCAGGAGGCTCTCTAAACAAATGTTCGGGACTTGGGGCGCGCCTCAGTGTGTTGTTGACTGTCAACAAGCGAGGTACGAAGCGTCTGGCTGCGAGAGATTATTGTTGACTGTGCGCTACAAGCGCGTCCCGACTCTCGTTTTATTTTCTGCCTGGGCTAACTGTGCAGTCAACATCAGCAATGTGCATCAATTACGCGCGTACTCCCTTCGTTTATCTACAACGTTCTGGGCAATGGGCACGACTTCGGTCTCCGACTTCGGGCATCTCGGGCATGTTCAACTAGAATACATCAATGAACTCTGTACATGTGCTCGTGGCCGGTAGTGTCCTCATTCAGTGAATTATATTTAATGATACATAAATATGTACTGCCCTTCCGGTATAAAAACTACATCTAGATACAATCCAATCAAAAGGCTTCAAACCAACATAGCTTCTAAATTCTTTAGCTGTCCCGACGCGTCATCAGGAAGTCGCGACTGCGTCCATATGACCTGTCCTTCCGTGAAGCTCGAAGGTCGACTTGACGTCCAGTGAAAGCCGCGCCGACTCCACATATCGCGAGCAGGAGTGCCCACAGATGTCCACCAACCAAGTCGTATTCCTTCGAGGCCACAAACAAACCACTTTACATAACTGGTCAGCTTCGAGCGGTTGAAACATGTTGGCACTCACCTAGCCACCATGGGACCAAAGATTCTGGAGAATTGAACGCAAACCTGAACGATTAATTGGTCAACCGTGCTGAAGAAAGAACGTCAAGCAAACTTGCCTGGAGAAGTCCAATCCCAGTCGCCAAATTCTCCGAGGGCAGATAATCGGATAGAATCCTTGTATTATACCTATATTTCGTCAGTTCTCAACCGACTCAGAATACTCTAGATCGGAAACGCACAAAAAAGCGGCACCTCCAATCCTTACTATGGTCAGAATCACAGCGATGCATATCCACAGGAAAATTTCCATCCACACGGGCGAGGGCCCGATGACCGCCCCCAACGCGATGAGATTGAGGAACGGTATAGCGATGAACGCCAAAGGCCAGCTGCATGTGCACATCCAGTATATCCGTTCGGGGCCGTAGCGGCGCAGAAAGTGGGGCATAATGAACGCTTGGAGGGTTGAGACTGCGCCTGCGACGGCGAAGCAGAACGCAATTTTCTCGGGCTAAACAGATGCCTCGCAGATGAGCGGTATATTCTCCACATGCAAGGCCAATGTGACCTACGGGGAAGGATAGGCCACCGGACTCTAGTGGCGTGTAACAGAAGAGTGTGAAGACGACATCGAACGCAACCGAGAGGAACCCAGTTATTACCCCAGAATAGCATAGTGCTTGAAGCATAGGGTTCTGTCCGGATAGCAAGACTACTATGGCACCAGGCTTGTCGAGAAGCCGTCGGGCCACTAGGGTGACCGATATCGTCCGCTTCTCTGACCGAAGGTGATAAGAATTCGCGGTCTCAAAGGGAACGTCAGAAAATACCGCAAAGGAATCTCGGGCAGGAAAATTGGCACCTCGGATAAGAAGAAAAAAGCAAGCCCCCAAATCACAAAAATGAGTCCCGCGACGACGATACTGGGAAGCGCGTAGGGAAACTGCCGAAAGAATAGTGAATCCTTCAGAACGAGAAACCTGGCAGCAGGTTTAGATAATTGTCCTCCGATTATAGGTCTGAAATGTTTCAAGTTCAAATCGATGAGCAATTTTGAAATCAACTTGACGAACCCGATGATCATGCCGAGGGGCCTGTTCAAGTTCAAAACAAGTAGCATTTTTAAAGGGAACCTGACGAACCAGAAACATGCAAAGATTGGGAAGTAGGTGTCTTTATTTGACGCGTCGGTGATATCTCCAACAGCAGTGGGGAGAACACTCCCGTTCCCAGCAAAGAACCCAACTAAACGAAAGGAAGTAAGTGGATTGAAAGCTAAACGTCGGGCGATACCGGTGTAAACGTGGACGTACCGAGAGCACGGCATATCAGAATGGTTGGATATGTTGTCGCAAAGCCAAATAGCATGGTCCCGACTGCCAAGCCGGCGCATCCAATGAGAATAACGGGTCGCCTTCCGATGTCGTCTGCGCATGAATATATTTGGGGAGTTCCATTTGGAGGAGAATTTGGCACTCACCAGCAAGGATTCCCCAGAAGAGAACAGCAAAAAGGCCCGTGACGGCGAAAATGCTCTCAATCATACCACTTGGATTGCCGTCAGGATTCTGGCAGACCAGTATCAAGAACACAGCTTACGAATAGAACCCCACCTGCGCCGGGGAGTCTACAATCCCAAGATCCATGACGAGTTGGTTGATATACGGTATTATCTGGTGGAACGTAATAGGGTCGAGCATCCGCAGACAACACAGGATGGCGAATTGGCCGAGCGCAAACTGCGGTTGCCGTTTCGTCGTTATTCCCGGGTCTTGCGCCAGGAGGGACACCGCGTCTTCTGAGTATTCCATGCAGGCGGCAGTGAGGGCGAGGAGAGGGAAATTAGTGCACTCTGAGGGAAAGCTTAGGTAGGTAGGTAGGTAGGTACAGGAACGGCCATCGTGTACTTCGTACCTGTGCCTCGGCTAGTAATAGACGCCGCGGCCCATCACTTTCCCAGCGATGGGAGAAATGCCTCCGCTCAACCTCCGCTGATTGACTTCCGCATTTGTCCTCTTCGCGACAAATTCGCGACGACAGCAAATGTCGCAGCTTTTTTTATTTATTTAGCTCAAGTCGCCAGGACAATAAGTTTCCAGTCGTCTTTACCACACAAAGTATCGCGAAGAATAATTGAGCACTGAACCTAACACCGTGAACGGTTAACGATTCACACATTGCCGGCCTGCCACGCATCCGCGACAGGGCACCCTTGCAGCTGTGCTGCCATCTTCATAATCTGCTCGTGGCCCTCTGCGTCCAATTTTAGCTATAAATTATACTTCATGCCGCAGATACCCACCTTGTTCGAATCGTAGCGGTCCCTAAAACGGGAAGATGAGATGGAGCGAGAAAGGAAGAAGTATAAACCGCACCAGCTCATGTATCTTGTATCCCTCGCACTTGTATTCCGGACGCGGAACGTCATCATGCATGCCAACAAGAACCAACAGGCGGTCTAGGAGGTAGCTACCGCGGGGTTTGTACCATGGTTTTGACGTATACCTGAACCCAAAAAAATTAAAGAAACAGGATGGGCAATGCACTGCTCATTACTTTGAAGGGAATAAGCGCGGGGCCTTTTGCGCCTCGAGTTTGGGCAGATCAATTTGAACGACGGCCCAAGGGCGCCACCGTGGAAGTAAAAGATGCCCTTCAATGAACGCAAACAGAGCAAGAGTGCCTCGGACGATAGGAGTAGCATATTTGGGTGCCACTGGTTGCATCATTGCGATGCGGACCCGGTCCTCAAGCACAGAACGCGTGAGGCCCTCGAAAAAAGAGCGCAGACCGAACGCTTTCGGGACCATGAAGAGGAGCTCGTTTGTGGTGTGCATCGCAACGTCATGGTTGCTTTGTGCCGGTCGCATGTGCTCCTCCTCGTACGACTGATGGTGGGAGTTAGTATGTGGATGAATTTTCGAAAACAGGAATAATCACGAGCAACCAGGCCTGGAACTCTTCTGCAGTGCTCGGAATGTTCTGAATGTTCATTTTTCTTCCGACTTCGCTCCAGTAAACAAAAGATGCCTAACCAGGGGGAACGTTAGCCACCGAGGAGTATTATACAGGCCCACTTACATGGCGCTCAAGCGGAGAAAGAGGGCGCCAGCCATACCGTGAGGCCCAAAGCTAGAAATTTTGTTGGCATCTCAACTCGGAGTGATGGAGGGCTGCACGTACTGCGGGCTCGAATGCGAATAAACCCAGTGTGTAGAGGTAGTCCTCGTTCGACTTGATTTATCCTTGGGTTAATGAAAGAAAATTGATGTGGACACCAGACTAACTATCTTGTACTTCGAATGTAGCCAGTTCACGCGCGCGAGGGCGATTGAGGCTCTAGGATCGTCTACCGTGGACCCAGCTTTAGCTCCAACCAACCGGCCCGAAATGGGACAAGCCATCCAACTCGCTTCGGGTAGAGAATGAATTGAGCGATCCAGTGATGCACATAGAGTACACGTACCAATGAGAATTTCCGTCTTCAATTCAATCAGCTTTCAGCTCACTTTAAGGCGGAGTTTGAACTTACGTCTGCGTAGCGTTTCGCTACCATACCCGACGAAGATAGTTGCTTCGTGTCCAAAAGAAGCTGGGATATTGTGGGCTAAATTCTGGCCGTCAGCATAGTATCCAGTTCCCTCACAAAGTTATACGTACAATTGCATATGTTTTGAATAGAGCAAACGCCAGAGAGTACTCCGATAACATTGGCATGTCGTAAAAGAACGCAAGTTGAACTACCTCCTGAGCTTCTTCAGGAGTGAGTGTCGCAAATTTTGCTGAGTATTTCCTGTGGATTGCATTGTAGCGCCGCCACCGGAGAGACCTGACGACACAAAGGTAGACGAGACCAAGCGCGCACGCCACGGATGACTTGGAGTACCCGGACACGAAGAAGCTCCCTAGGAGGGACATGGTGCTCTGGTGTGAAACTTAGCTTGAAGGCGGTGATAAAAGGAGATCTGATGTCTCCGCTAGTCTCCGCGACACATTCCTTGAGAACATTCCGAATGACAGGGATGTCAGGATGGATTCAGTGGTACACATCCAGAACAGCCCGAACTGAGGCCTGAGGGCGCAGGGAAGTTGAAAGGAAGTCAAAAGTTCGGGCCGTTGATCGCCGAAAGTGCACGCCATCACGCCATCAAATACCTTTCAAAGTTACCGAGCTGCTCTCATCGACCTCATCGATCTCATCGCCGAACCATTCCAGGATCAGACTTGCGCGTTGCGTTTACGGCGACTCGCGTCGTCAAGTGCTCCAATCATCAGCCCTGCACTCCCAGTACGTTTGTAACCTCTGTTGTCCATTTCAGTGCATTTCCCTGGCAAAGTTGTGAACTAAACCTAGGCTATCGTGTCGGAGACTCAGCCAATGTCTTCGCCTTTTTCAATCGTCGATTTCGCCTCGGGGATCGCGTCTGTCATCTTCTTACATTGCGTAGAGGACGAACACAGTATCTGGGATGATCAAAAGCTGCCAGGACTTTTCCAGCACGCCGCTCCGTTGCTTCTGCTGAGGATTTGTCGTCAATGGAGAGCCGTTGCACTTTCTGCGCCGGAGCTTTGGACCTCGATCCAAGTGCATTGTCCTTATTACATCGAGGCCATCGTGCCACGCCTCGACCGTTGGCTCCTCAGAGCCGGCTCCCTCCCTCTAAATATTAACCTCCACTACCTAACACACCCCGATACTTCCTCCGACGGTATCCTCCAGCTGTTGAAGCGTCATTCAGGACAGTTGCAGACCCTCACTCTCGATACTTTGCCGCAGGAATATTTTCGGATCCACGAGATCGTGGGACCGCTCTCCGCTCTGAAGACAATATTTCTGACCTGTAGAGGGTTTAGCGCCTATTCTGGGTTCGTCGGAATGAAGCTCGACGCCTTTAGCGACGCCCCGCTGCTCCGAGACGTGCAGTTCTTGGGCGATTTTCGGCCAGCAACGATAGCGCTTCCATGGGCTCAACTCACAAACCTCAACGCGAACTATCTATCTATATACGACTGCCTGCAGGTGTTGTCACTTTCACCCAATCTCGTCACCGCTCGCTTTGAATACACCATGATTGGCCGCACCCATGACGCTGTGCCGCCCCTCCTGCATCTCGAGTCGTTGACGCTCCGTGGAATGGAACCCTCAGGGGATATCCTTCGACACATCACCACGCCCGCACTCATCCACATCGACGTTGAGGAAGTGGACGTTGAAACTTGGAAGGCGTTCATCGCGAGGTCGGGATGCGTTTTGGAGCGTTTAATCTTCGCAGGATGGACCTCTTCATACAAAGAATACTTGGACGGTGTTCCCTCTGTCACCAGGTTGGAAGTTAGGCGCTTGGGCCGGGGTTTTTCGGAGATCGTCCAGGTTCTAGGCAGCGACCCGAACGTTCTACCCAATCTCAAAACGTTCATCGAGGACCCTTGCGGATCTTCAAAGAAGCTCAAAAAAGGCGCAGAGCTTGCTGGATTGCTCGTCGATATGCTTGAATCGAGGCGTAACGCACCTGAGACTGCTCAGTTGGAGCGTTTCGAATATTTTATGACGGAGGGCCTTGTGGGTTCTGCTGCGTTATTGGAACGCATAAAGGTCCTCGTGGACGGTGGTATGGAGGTCTTCATTAGAGGTTCGGAATCGTGGGTTTAACCACTCGAGTCGTCGTCGATGATCAAGGTTTTAATACTTTTCCTGTTGCGAATCTATTAGTAGCTTTTCTGTTGGCAGCGTTCATTCATCATTCATTTGTTAAGCTGTATGTCTGTGGACTCCTCATTAGAGCTACGACAGCAAGCTCGTATGTATGTGGTACGATCTAACGGGTAGACAAGTGAAGGCGACTAGGCCACCGGTGTAAGCGGTTCGTTCAACACAAGTTCAACATCAATTTTTCGGATTACCCCTCCAATAATATGCTGTGTGTGGACTTCTGCAAAAGTCTCTAAACCGCCCGGGGTCACACGGTGCAGTTTGAATCCGGCCCTTGCGTCCGACTCGGAGATTGCTTAGGATTGGCTTTTACCGCCGCCGGTACTCTTCTTCGTCGTCAGGAAGGCTAAAGGACTGCGTGTGCGAACGAACCGCACCGAGGGTATATAGGGCGTCCAATTCCAATTTCCAACATGACAGTTCAAGTTTGGAAGTAGTTGGCGGTGTTTGGCTGCACCTTCTGACGACTTGTTGACTCCACACCGACGCGCTCTTTCGCCGACATGCCCTCCCCCGCTCCCTTCTCCAGTCCACAGAATAATCTGGCCTTCCCTGCACTCTACCTGTACCCGTTAAATGACTCGTTCATCCCGAAACACATCTCCCTCAACCCCCCTGGCCAGCGTGTAAAAATCGGCCGCCAAACCAACGCCAAAACGAGCCCTGGAGAGCGCAATGGCTACTTTGACTCCAAAGTACTCAGCCGACAGCACGCAGAGGTCTGGGAGGAAAATAACAAGGTGCGTGTGACGCAGCGTGTATGATTTGCATAGCGCTTAAATAACGAATTCGTAGATATTCATCAAAGACGTTAAGAGCTCGAATGGGACCTTCATAAACGGTGAACGGCTTAGTGCAGAGGGCGCAGAGTCCGACCCGTTCGAGCTCAAGACCGACGACATCGTCGTAAGTGCGGGGGAAAGCGCGCTCGCTCGCCGTTCTCACGCGTCTCGCATAGGAATTTGGGATCGACATCGTCGGCGAGGACAACAAGACTATCATCCACCACAAGGTCGCCGCACGCGTCTCATGTATCTTCACCGAGCAGCAGGCCCGGACAGACCAGCAGCAGAATCAGGGGCAATATTCTCAGTCCCCCATGCTTGCTCAGCCGGGGCCCCCAGGCTCGTCTGCCTTCAACTTTGCCCCTGGCGGACCTCAGGGCGGCCCACGCCGTCCACAGATGCCACCCCACCAGGTTATGAACGGCATGGGTATGGGCGGGATGGGTGGTGGCATGCGCCAGCCCGGCAAGAGCGGCCTCACCTTCGATCACATCCTCAGCCGACTGCAGGGCGAGCTGACGAAGAGCCGCGAGACGGGACAGGATCTCCAGACCCTCAGCGGTGCCATGAACGACATCCAAGACACGCTCGGCGGTTCATTGGTTTGTCTGCGTTATACGGAATTTGATTTGGAGTTAATAATGGTTTCGTAGCCTCCGGACCTCCCACCATACCCGCATGTGCTACCGCCCGTGCGCCCACCACAGGTCGAGGCTCCGTCTGGCCCCGCCGCACCACCAGCGCCGGAAAACACAGCCGCACTGTCCGATTTGCAATCACAGCTCCTCACGACGCAATCCTCCCTCGCGACGCATGTGGACAAGATCCGCGCGCTCGAGGGCGTGTTCGCAGAGCAGGAGGCAATAAAACAAGAAGTGAGGACGCTTCGGGACCTTGTCGGGGCTTTACGACAGGGCTCGACGTCTGGCCATCAGCGGGAGCCGAAGGGTGGTTTCGATGACCTCGAAGAGGAGGAAAGCGAGCCGGATGATGACGACGATGCGCGGAGTGTTTCGACCGTGGTTCCGCATTCGCTGGAACGGGTGGACGAGGAGGACGAAGAGGAGGAGTTGGCTAACTGAAGACGACGGTAAAAAGGACGAGAGTACTTTCCGATCCTCCTCTCCCGAGCAGGAAGACATCTTCCAAGAAGCACGAGGAAGACCGGGCTCAGCGGCGCGCAGAGCTTGGCCGGCCGCGAACGCCCTGAGCCGACCAACATGGGCATGGCTCGCAATCCTCGCTCGTTCGTCAACGCTGCGCAGTCCCCTTGGACCATCCTCCTCCTCTGAAACTCCCTCCTCGCCGCCGAATTCCGCGTCTATTAATGAGCTGACCAGTCGCCTCACCCTCCTTTCCACCCAACTCGAGTCCGCACTTGCCATGTCCGAGACGCTGCAGGCGCAGCACGCCGCTGCCCAGACCACAATTGGCGCGTTGGAGGACAAGGTGAAGCGGTTGGAGGGGCTCGTCAGCGCCGTCGTTGATTCAGCGCCGACGGAGAGCAACAACCATGCAGCGGCAGCGCCGCCGCCCGAGCCAGAGTCTGTCAGCGCCGCACTGTTGTCCCTCAAAAGCTCGCTGCAGGGCCAATGGTCGACTGTACAGGAGGAATGGGCTCAGGAGCGCGAGCGCCTCAAGCGCGCGAGGGACGATTGGGAGAGCCAGATGCGTGGGGTGGTGGATGAGCGGATCAAGGCGAAATTCAGCGCGCACGATCGATTTGCGCCCTCTTCGTCGGGCGTATCGTACGCTAACGGCGGACTGGCAACGCCGCCGAGTCCACGGAGCTTGTCGGCAGATTCGACGCACGCGCGGCGGAGACGGAGACGGAGTGGGAGCAGGGGGCGGTCAGGCTCCCCACGCGGGGCAGACGTACCGGGGAGCCCCGTCTCGGACGACGCCATCACGGAGCTCGCGTCCAATGGCAAGGCACGGGGAGGGGTGCTCGCGACGCCCGATTCATCGGTGCATGCGTCGAGCATCTCCTCCTTTGATGGACGGGCGTTGGGGCCGGGCTTCGCCTCGTCGTCCTCATCAGCTGGAAGCCCCACGGCTGAGGTACGCCCTGCTTTCTCGCCCCTGCTGGTGTGCGTGTTCTTTACGATGTTGATTGTGGATTGTTGTAGAAGTCTGAGTCTGCACTCAATGGGAATCGTGCCGCGCTAACTGGGAATGGCAAGAATGCAAACGCGAATGCGAATGAAAATGCGACGATGCACATACAGACGGCGATAGGCGTGCTGGTGCTTAGCGTCGCGGCGGCGGCAGTCATATGGCGGGTTAAGCCCGAGTGAGGATCCTGGATGTACTTGTTTATGACCCGACACGACGACTCGGTTCACTTTCTTTTTATTGTTTCTTTTTTTCGCTCTGGCAAACACAACTCTTGTACGACTATCATGGTTACTACTTACATCTACTATTCATCGCGTTTATGCGATCCCTTCGAGTCTTAATTGAATCTACGTTGGATCAGAATCGCGGTTTTCTGACCGTGTTTGTGCCACCACTGGGATGTTCTTTGCTGCTCCGTTCCATGGACGATGTCGAAAATCCTTCTCAGTAATCTTCCGTGCATATTCCGACTTTGGAGAGCGCCCCCCGCCCGCACCCTGGCACAAGCCCCGTAAGAAGGGACCCGACCGCCAGCAATTGCGAGTTTCGCGCCATCTTGCGCGTCTACTGCGTCCCCGAGGCGATTTTCCGACGCGATCCAACGGCTATGTCAGCGTCGAGGCTCTGGTGTGTGCTGGCCTCCTCTTTTGCTTGACCCTGGTCCGAACACGCTCTAGTTGAAGCACACGGCAGTTCCGCGGTGTGGATTTTGCCATGCTGGAGAGGGTCGTGCGGGATGACCGCAAGTCGCAGTATCACCTTGTTTATGAGCCTTGGGAAGGCCTGGGCAGTTCCTGGTGGATCCGCTCCAACGAGGCATGGGCACGCCGAAGTTCCTAGACAAGCTCCAGCGGTCAGTGCACTTGTTTTCGATACCAACAACAATTCGACGAATAGTGGGCTAGGACACCTCTCTCGACCTGCGGCGCCTCACCTCTGCCCTGCAGATACCTACTGTTCTTCATGGGACGACGCTGAAAGCTTGGGAAGCCATATGTACGCTACCCCTAACGCGTATTGCTATCATTGCTCAAATTTCGCAGCTCAGCAGCCCGGCCTGCATCGTATGTCCCAAAACTACATCCATCTGGCCACAGGAGGTCGTCGGAGACATAATCAAGGGCATGGACCGAACCCTCAGAGGTGCTCATCTCCATCGACGTTGCGCGCTGCGCTCAAGGCGGACGTCAAATTCTACGTCGCGCGCGACGGCCTCATCCTTACGCCGGGGAACGCAGACGGGTACCTCGAGCGCCAGTTCTTCCAGCGCGTTGACCTTGTCAAGGTCAGTGCGACGCCCGTGCGGGGGATGGGACCGGGAAGAGCTGCACGGGCTGCGGCGCATCGTGTCCGCAGGAGGAGGTTTCAGGAGGTGGTGCATGGGACGTCGGTGCGCGCCTGGGATATTATCTCTACGCAGCCGGGCATCCACCGCATGTCGCGGAATCACATACATCTGGGACAGGGCGTCAAGGGCAACGTCGTAAACGGTATGTATTTCTTCCCTCCCAAACTGTCGCACTTTCAGCTGATTGAAGAACCCCTTCGCACCAGGCATGCAGCGTCCCTCCGAGATCCTCATCAACTATCGACATCGCTGGCGCCCTCACCGAGGGGATTCGAGTTCTACGTCTCCCGCAGCGGTGCGGTCCTCACGCCCGGCAACGCCGACGGCTACCTCGAGCGCCGATTCTTCTCGGGCGTCGAGTCCTACCGTGCGGCGGCGGCCGTCGCGCGCGCAGACGCTGTTGCGGCGCTGGGCGAGGATCCACAAGGAACTGTACGCATTGCCGCGTCGGTTCCCGATTCCGCTCATTGGGCTCCCGGTGAAGAACTTGTCAAGGCCGAGGGCGGGGTTCTTCCAGCATTTGCATCGTCAGGAGTCCGTATAACGGCTTGGGCAGGTAAGCTTAGCCTGGTGTAGACCACGGTATACTTGTATTTGCCGAATATAACTCGAGTGCTACTTAACTTATTCTCTAAGAACGCCAAGAAAGTAAGAGACCTGGCCCTCGAGAATGCACCAATTCCGAGGATCCCGCTCATGAGCCGATGAACAATTTTCAGTGAAGAAATCTCAAGGGACACGCATTCATTCTACAATTGCACTCGCAAGCCATCGAATCTATGCAATTTTTGAATGCTACAAGCGGACTTATCACTTCCCGAGCGCATGCTGCAGCGCCTCGTACACGTCCGCCTCGATGCGCGCCTCGAGCTTGTCCTCCTCAGAGCCGTTCCCCTGCGCGACGCGCAGCGCCTCTTGGAGGTTGGTGCGGATTGCCTGCAGGGAAGTGCGTGAGCGTGAATTTTGGGGAGAGGCGGATGATTCGTCGCGTAGAGTAGACGCCATTTGCGGAAGACTCCATACAGGACCCCCCGCGGAACGACGAGAAAGCGTAAACGTACCTCGAGCGAAAAGTCCTCGAGAGGGGCCGCCTCGACGACGTTTACGGTGAGCGAGTTGCCCGGGTGCACGGTCGCGAAACCGCCAGAAACTGATGCGTGTAACCGAGCCGGAGGATGTAAATGAGGGAGCGGGAGAGGACGCGGGATAGAAGGGAGAGACATGAGATAACAGCGCGTAAAATCAGTTGGCGCTCAAATACAAGTTGGACGGAAGTGACGCACCAAACCACTTCTTCGACCCGCTGCTCTCGATGACCTCGACGACGCCCGCGCGCAGGGGCTCGATGGACGGGACGTGGTTCGCGAGGATACCCATGTCACCGGTGGCGGCGCAGAGGTTGACCTGCACGACGTCGGTGGAGGTGAAGATTGGCTGTACAAAGGGTGTTAGTTTTTGCAGATGGACACATAGTAGATGCAGGTGGATCGGTGGAGTAGCAGGCATCAATGCAAGGACCAACGCCGCGAAGAAAACCAAAGCCTGCAAACGCCAGTGGACGAAAGTGCCAACGGAACGGATCGGAGAGACATATATCGACGTTCAGAGCCGCAAGAAGAACGCCGAAGCCAGCGCGGGCACCGCAAGCACTGAAAATCAAGCCCGGGGAACGAACGAGGAACACGACGCCAGTCCAAAGCGCCAACGAAGCCCACAGAACGCGAAAAGGCAGACCAACGCACTTGATGAGGGAGAACCAGGGAGAGTTTTATTTTATCGCTAGCCTCTGCGTAGCCACGTCGGCCGAGGACGGTGGGCGCGCGGCGCGTAGCGGCGGCGAGCAGGCGCAGTGAAGACATCAAGTACAGAGGGAGAGGTGTTTGGCTACAGTGGCTGATGTCAAGTCATCGGCATCTGAACGAAATACGACCAAAACTAGCTCAACCGTACGCGCACATTGCCAGGAGCTCGAGTCTCGTTTGCCGGCTGGTTCTGTCCTTCCGCCAATGCTACTGGATTGCTCGAGTTATGGACGGGGTTTTTATGCACCGTGCTTACCATTACATTTTTCTTCCAGGAAAAGGACAAGTACGAACAAATTTATGGGCAGTATCTCACAGACGAGGCTCAAAGCGAAGCTGCAAAAGCGATCCGCGCAGGGCGAGCCATCCCTTGAGAGTATCACAATTTGCAGTTACATGTCTTCAAGTACATTATATATTCGAATTCAGCGTACAAAGCCTGTAATCTCACGACCGGAGAGAATAGGCCAAGGAAGGAAGTAATGCCGTGTCCATCGTAAACATAGTTTTTTCGTTCACCGAAGGATAACCGAGGAGCGCTCTATAAGCCTGTAATAATCCATTCGGGATCGTCCGGTAGACCTCGCCAAGGAGAAAGTTTCCAATTCGAGGGAGGAGGATATGTCGTGGAGACTTGTAGTCCGCCATCCATGTACGACTGGATCTGCGGCCGAATATCGAGCTGTTGCTCGCGGCCGAACTGTATGTCGACACACCGGAGGGTCGCCGGCTGGTTTGCCATTCGCGCAGTGATGAAGTTGAGCAGTCCCGCATCTGACAGGTTAACACAGTTTGCAAGGGAAAGTTCCTGGAGAGCTGGGCAGCCAACATGGAGACCATCGGAAGTTGGGGTAAGGGCTCTGAGGGTATCGTCGTTGAAAACCCCTGGAGGAGGGAATCCGAAGAACCGAAGTCGCTGGATCGTCGGCGGCAAGGCGTAAATGAAATCCAAAACCGACTGTTCGTTAAACACTTGAAAGTTCGATTCAAAACTTTCCAATTGAGGCGAAACCACCAGGAAGGGAAAGTTCAAGGCCACCCGGGCATCGTCCATTCGACTATGGAGGACGAGATGCCTTAACCCCGGTAAGGAGAGGGAACCGAAAATACCACCGGGGCCGAAGGCCGGGGCATTGAAACTCTGGAGCTCGAGTGAATGAAGAATCGGAAGCTCCAGGATGGATCTGGATCTTCCGGAGTTCTCTGGTAGTTGTGATGCAAGTCCGCCATTCAGAAGAAGATGACAGGTACGAAGACGGGGACACCTGGAGAGAATTTCGAGAGCGGTATCATTGGTCAAACAAACGGCCGTGTTCCAATGGCTTCCGATGATCGAGAGGGAGGTTAAAAACTCCCAGCGCAGGGGGAGATGGCGGGGATCAGAGTCGACATCGCCCGTGAGCGCAAGTTCTGTGATCTGAGGTCCACTAAGAAGTGTGAATGGCCGCCATGGACGTGGCGATTGCAGTACCACTTCAAGGGTCTTCAAAAGGGGTACATCAGCCCCAGTGAGACCACGCAGGACACTCAACTCGGCGGAAGAGGATGCCGTCAAAGAAAGGCGCCGCCAGCGAGATGTGAAGGGAAGAAGCGTCCGCAGAAGGACATCTTTTGTCCACCTGGGTGATTCATCTTGGGGAATTGGGTGATCTTCGTCGCTACCGCCACCTTGAAACGACAAGGATAGAGGGCATTGCCCAGATCGTGCTAGCCAAGTGTTGGCGATCTCAGCACGCCGCGCATGCAGCGTGAGATACAGAGAGTCTAGAGAATGTGGCATTCGCACAGGCTCAGCAATATGAAGGCTAGCCCAAAGGCGCGGGGTCGACAGGGAAAGAGCTCTCCATGAGCTGCAAATGTGCCCGAGGAGCACCGGCGCTTCCTTGGCAGACATGACACAGTTCCTGTGGGTTGGCAAGCAAGCAACGAAAATTTCCTGTAGAATTTCGAGAGGAATTCGGCGGATGGGGGTGAGCAAGGCTTTGTGAGCCTGCACATAGTCGCCAACGGTGTCGCGCTCTTTGGTGAGCTCGTCGATCGATTTCTGCAACTCTGCGATCTGCTCATCGAGGCGCTTCAAACGGGCCAGTGGCACCTGAATGAAGCTTTGGATTTCGAGAATTTCGTTATCCTGAGGACAATAGTTGGTGCCCAGTCTCACCGCGAACGGAGACTCGGACATGATGGCAGTGAGGAAGACGCGTGGCTGTGTCGCTGCGAACGGTGATTGCCGCTCGAGTCAAAAGGGCATCGTAAACATGGTTTGTAGTTTCACGGAAGGATAACCGATGAGCTCTATAAGGAAATTTGTTACATTACAGGTTTTACGATCTCGCTCTTGTCTTTCACACACAACCACGACGATGAGCACGGACCGCAACCAGTCATCATCCACCTTCTGCGCTACGCCCCTAATTAGATTCTCATAAATAGCGAACGCGCTCTCCCTCTCTCATCAAGCTCCCATATCGACCGGAAACTCGCCCTCAAAATGGTGCAGCAAACAACCAAGCTCGGTGGAACCGCATCGAATGTCTCTGTCGGTCGCGTTGCTGTATGCTGCTCTCTATCCTGTCTGCAAAGTGCGGTAGCTGACTCGACTCTGTGCAGCACGGCTTGATGATGATGACGTGCGTCGCGGTTTTCGAATGAATAAACGCGCCTCTCAACTCAGGTCTACTTATCAGTTGGATCCCGACCCCCGTACCCGACGAGCAATGTTTCGAAGCTATCAAGGCGGGTATCGACGCGCTCCCCGCTGGAACCAAGGCGTTTTTGAATAGCAGTGAATTCTACGCGTCGGATTTCGGGACCGCAAACCTCGAGATGCTGTCGCGCTTCTACGCCAAGTACCCTGAATACGCAGACAAGACCTTCCTGTCCGTCAAGGGCGCGATGAAGGGACGCGAACCCAATAACTCGTAGGTGTTGTCTGTTCCTGGGAATCGCTTCAGAAAATAATGGTTATAAAGCGAAGAGGGCATCCGCGCAAGCGTCGAGAATTGCCAGAGGGCCCTCGGTCCGATCAAGAAGCTGGATCTCTTCCAGCCGGCGCGCGTCGACCGGAAGGTCCCCCTCGAGCAGTGGATGCAGACGCTGGCGACCCTCGTCAAAGAGGGCAAATTCTCGCACATCGGGCTTTCCGAGTGCAACGCGGATACCCTCCGCAAGGCGCATGCGGTGAGCATTATCGCACATGCGTATGGCTTCTCGTCCTCGCATGGCTGACTCTTTCTTGTTGTTGTTGTGCAGATTCACCCGGTGACGGCTGTGGAAATCGAAATCAGCCCGTTCGCGTACGAGGAGAACCAGAAGAAGGTGATCGCGACGGCTACTGAGCTCGGTATCTCTGTCATCGCGTACTCGTAGGTGTACACACCTATGGAATGGTCCACAAACTAACGGCTTCCGGCAGTCCCCTCGGACGCGGCATCCTCGGAGGAAATATCAAGAGCCAAGCGGACTTGGAGGGTACACTTCCATGGCTCTGTTTTGCGACACTTGGGAGAGTACTCATTTGATTTTGCCAGAGGGCGATATCCGCCTGCGATTCACCCGCTTCAAGGACCAGGAGATCCTGAAGCACAACCTCACGATCGTCGAGGCGCTTGACGCCATGGCGAAGAAAAAGGGCGTCACCGTCGCGCAGCTCTGCATCGCGTGGGTCGCGTCGCTCGGCCCCAGCGTTATCCCGCTCCCTGGATCCTCGTACGCACTGCAAACTTATATTTTACTCCTTCCTTCTCTCTGATCTTGACCTGGCCATACAGGAAATCAACGCGCACGTTGGAGAACCTCGAAGCCGGGGACATCGTTTTGAGCGCGGAGGAGTTCGCGGCCATCAATGACACTCTCGCGAGGCTTGGTGTGAAGGGAGATCGGTCGTATGGGATACCTGAGGCTGAGGCCCACCTCTGGGGCTAGTTTGTTTGTAAATTACATATGCTACACTTAAAACTGAAATAAATTTGCTGTGCTCTCAATTAGTGTGAGCTCAGGTTAGACGAGCTTGCGAGTCTCCCTGAGTGGGAGACAAGGTGGTCAAATGGGATTTGCCTTACTTCGTATTTCTGCGTGCCTCAAGATTAGATTAGATCACGTCTTGGCTGAGCTTCGCTTCCGCAAAAGCAAAGAAAACCTCTTACCTCGTCTTCCTCTGCTTCAAACCGCGTTTTTTCAATCCCACCCTCCCATCCACTTTTTTTCTTTTGAGCTCACGCTCGCGTTGCTTTGGGCTTCAGTCTGCCCGTCCTCAGTGCTGCGTCCCGGGTTCGGCCTCTCCCGCGTTCCTTTGCATTGCAAGAGTATTTTACGTCAAATGTTTTAGCATTCCTGTCCACCACATGGCTTTCCGGTCCCAAAGTAAAGGCTTTTTTGACAAACCGAGTAAACATTCATGTCCCCCCGAGATGGCATAATGGACATCCAAAGATCGCCACCCGGTCGACTCTCGAAACCCTTTTTGGTAATCGGCATGTGATATTCCTGTCACTCCGGATCAAGAATCCCGCCATCAAGATTCTCCCTTTTGGCCAAACTCTGATGGTCTTCCTGTCACCTCTTTCTTCTAGCGCGTCAACGCCGCATCCAATCCTAAACGTCCTGGTAGGTATTCGACGCGGTTTGATGGTGGGATTCTGGGAAAAATGCCAGTTGGACCGCTAGGTCGATATCTAACACAATATATCCAATACCCTGAGAACCACCTGTCCAAGGCTCCTGCGCAACCAAGTGATCTCTCCCTTAGATTGACCCCTACAAACCGGTTATATTCTCATTCCTGAAGTCGTATAGGACGTCTATTCGACTCGCCCTGACTTGCCTTAACTTTGGCTCAAGTTCGGGCTTGCGGCGAGAATTCTTCCCACGGTTGGAAATATTTCTCACCATTACAATACATCTTTTGATGCCGGAAAAACACAGAAAGACAGTATAAAGGTTAATTTAAGCCAGGAATCGACAAGATTCAATGAGCGAAATCTCTGATTGCGATGGACTCGGCATGCACATTGCCGCACTGCCCATCAATACTCAAGCCTCCAGTTGGCCTGATTCTCAACAAAATTCCAACGGAACAGGTATTCGGGAGGCTATGGCCACTCCACAAGGGCTCTGTGTGAGGATATTACCCACTGTTCAGCTTCGGACAAGGAAGGCATCAAGTGGAAATAACCCACAATAGTATTAATATGTGATTTGATCTACTGGTTTGTACGGACCGGATCCTGCCTAGCTCTGACCAAATATGTTTGTATGTGAGTAGATAACTTCATGTGAACCTTGCAACCGAACTTCATACACACTTGTCGTCCATCTGAGGCCGGTACCAGAAACAACAAAACATAATGATGTGATAGACAAAGGAGGTTCCCTGGGCTAAGGAAAAATCAGCCTGTATTTTTCTGGCCCATCTACACACCCACTGATGACCCAGACGACATTCTAGATCATAGTGTGCAGCCCTGGACGGCCCACTGAAAAGGGTGACAAGACCGCAATCCCCCGGACCGGCGGCCCAACTCACGGACCAGAATCTGATCTGATTTGACGATCCCCATTTTTGCCTTTGCATTCCGACTCGGAGTTCAAGTTTGCCGCAACTTTTCTCTTGAGTCGCAAAGCCCCAAGTCGGCGGGACGGCCGAACCCCCCGCAAACACACAAAACAGTCTTGCATCTCATCTAGCGGCAAATTGAATTCCAGGCCCAGTATTACACTGGATTTGCCGCCTGCATTCCTTCCTCCTCATATCCTCGTACGGACACCAACCTTGTCACTGGCAGCCTCGCTTTCCGCCTCGTCTCTGAGACAATGTCCATAGATTTCTAGCCGGCGTGCTAATTGGTGGTGTAGCGCAAGGGGCGGTCCATGAAGCTTCGGGGCAGACAAGGGAAGAGACTTGATTGTATATATGTACAATTCGCGGTATAAGTATCAGCACTAAACCCAAGACGTGTCTTGTGTGCCAACATGAATGTTCATGCCCTGTCGTTTCAACTCCAATAACTGCGGGTGGCGAATGAACGAAACGAACGAAGCCGTATCCATCTCTTGAATCATATCCTCTTCCCACACAAGACTGAAAGACCGAAGGGCAATGACATCGGGCTCGGAATTCCACCTCGAGGATAGCGTCTCTGAAAGCACTCTAGCTGTTATGTTGTAATCTCCATCGTCGTATGGAATCTTGAGCCGAATGGTTTGGATGCACGGAAGGAAGGAAGGAGAGTCGCGGATATTTCGAAGGATGATGTTCACTTCGAATGCAGGTGCAGTAAGATTGAGCTCGGAGAACTTCGGCATCGCCCCGAATAGAGGTAGAAGGAGCGGATCCCCCCCTCCCGCATAATCAGAGATGAGGCAGGTGAATCGGGAGAGTTGGGCGGACCGCGCGAGGAAGGCAAGAAGGCCGGACTGGCTTTCAGGATCATCGGATAAATCTCGGACCTCGAGTTGCTCGAGTTTCGGTAGGTTCAAACGACCGAATAGGGCATCCGATCCAGCACCGCCGACGCTGAGGCGCTTCAAGTGGAGATGTGGCGAGAATAAGGTGTCTGAGGGATCGTGCTCGACCCAGATTGGACTCGAGGTAAAATCAATCAGATTTGGCGTTGAGCACAAGAGGTCGCAACATAATTTCTCAGTGCAGCCTTCAACATTGAGCTTGGTTAACTGCGACCAAGGAAAGGCGCTGGAGGGGCTTAAGCCTGAGCTCCAACAGTTGCGCAGTGTTACAACTCGCAGTTTCGGTGCCGTAGTGAAAGCACCGATGCGCGACAAATCCATGGGCGCCTCGGTGGAGAGAATGGTGAGGGTCTCGAGAGACGAGAAATCCATTTGGGCCTGGAAATTCTCCTGCAGAGTTGATGAACGAAAATTTAGAGCAACCGTCTGCCACTGGGATGAACGGCGGAAGATGTCTTGAAGGAGGAGGGGAAGTGTCTCCTCAACGCCATCGTACTCGATATCCATATCCAGAGGTCTGGTGCCCGCTCTATCCAGGTATGCTTTGAGGAAGCTGCTCCGCTCCCGACCCAAATAGACGACTCGGAAGCTGTTCCATAACCTGGTATCGTGTACAGCGATATCCCGCCATGTCTTGCATACACGAGTCAAGAGAAGGGGCGCGGCTGTTGGGGTGGGATGATGGGGAGGATGCTCGAGTGCCACACACTGGGATTTCCGACGTGATCTCGGTGGGAAGGGTGAGGACCGGATAAATTAATGCGGCGAGAGCATTTTGGATCGTGGTTTGTTCATTCTGAAGCAGGGCTATTTGTCTGCCAATCTCCGCAAGGCGCGACCGCATCTGAGGGCCCTGCATGTTGCAAAGAGGAAAGGAGGCACGTTGTTGACCTTGTTGACCAAGGCCTTTAGACTGTCGAACTGATTGCCGACGGCTTGCTCCTCAACGTCAACCATCGACTCATTCCAGCGCTGTAAAGCATTTTCAATACGACGACTCGGCCGTCCGTTTGTTCCCGGCGCTGCGCCAACGTAAATCCCGAGAACGAAATTACACGTTCGGCCCTCATCTTCCTCAATTCGCTTGATCCTCTCTCGCGAGTCTCGTCCTAGCTTAATCATCCATAACTCGAAGGATCTCGCATCCTTCCCTCTTGCTTTCGTCGTTAACTCCTGGCGAATTTCGGGAACTGGCAGGATGGCGGACAACCGGCCACTCACGTTTGTGGACCAGGATAATCTCGAATTTCCTTCAACACGTCGTCCTCTTGAGACGAGGCTTCCCTCGGACTGGATGCGACGACCACACGAACGCTTCTAATTAAAGACAGCCACATTCGGCCTTTCTTGCATACTACTCCTACTCAATCTTGATACTTACCGCGGGATTAGTCCGCACCGGAGCCACGCTGCTCGATCTGCACCGGTGACCCTCCCTGCTTTCCGTGGCCGCATATAGTTAATAACTCAGACGAGGTTGAACCTCGGGTGCCCGTCTTCCCGCACCGTGTCACCCATCCTGCGTGAAATCCGGGCGGGTCGACGATCAAGGACCTCTTTTTATGATTGAGACCCTCTCTACTCACATTCTCGTGGCTTTCGGTCTTGATGTACAGATGTTGTACAAAAGCGGGAAGGCCAACCGGAGCGCTGGCGCGCATGCCCCATCGTCACCCACCCGGCCCCGTCCTCGTCGGACTCGCATTTGTCCCGCGGCACTGGTGAAACAGTGAAAATCACGACCCCCACTTGCTGAAATTCCACGCAAGGTTCGGACATCTCGGCCACCTTGAAAAAAAGTGCGTCTATGCCTACTGTTAGTTCTGAATCTTCAAAGAGTGCGATTACTTTTCTGGCCTAGCTTCCTCACTCAGACTGAACTCAAGCATCGTAGCCAAAATCGGTCTTTCTCTATCAAGGCGTACGTACTATACGGTATACTCGGAGCGCCGAGGCAGTTTTTTCGAGCGGCACCCTCTATTCAATAGAAAAAGCGGATAGCAGCCGGTTCGGATGCTGTTGGGCGCTGTGGGGCGCATCTCAATAATTATAAGTTACATGTAAGTTCGACGTGGCTGTTTGAACGAAGGAGTTATCGGCATTGTCCGCAGTTTGGTGCGTCGGGAAGAGCATATTGATGTCAAGCAGATACGTGCCAGCTTTTTCCCGAGCAACCAGCCAACGGCTTCGCTCCCATCTAGAAGTCAAGAAATCAATCCTGAAAATCGACACCATCGAACCGTGCGAAAGTCTATGCTGGGCGAGCAGCGTCACTTCAAGCCTCACCTGAATATCTGGAACGGAATCTAGGAACGGAATCTGGCGTTTGACCAAGCTCTTAATGGTCCCAATCAACTTTCTTGAGCACTACGTTACCCAGCAATTACCCAGGCGCTTGAATTTGTCACTCGCATCACGGTTAACAAAATGAACTCCCGTCGACAGTCGGTGAATGAAGCCCGTTCTGATCCCGACATAATATCGGGGTGGCGGGATGGCCATCTTCACAACTTACGGCCGCTTGTAACCCAGGCAGGTTATATTCCCATGCACACGTTTCTCTCTTGCATAAAAACGGAACTTGCAATTCACTAGTCACAATCTCGCAGATCCCCCACAAACTCCCCACGATGTCCAAGACGCTTGCCCTCTTCGCCCTTCTCAGTGCAACACTCGTCTGCTCCTCCGTCATCCGAGCGCCTGCTCCGGCTCGTCTGGTTGTTGGCAAGGGGCCTAGCACCGACAGTATCCCAGGAACCGTTCTTTTCGAAACCTGCGTCGATGAGAACCTAGTCAATTGTGTGGGCTGGGAGGCGTTCGCGCTCGTTGGGCGCGCCACACCTGCGGACTGTACAAGTCTGGATGACATTATCAACACCGGAATAAACCTCGCCAACGATGTGAGTAGCGTCGCCGTACTCAACGCCCGTATCGGCTGCACCCTGTACACGTAAGTGCGCGACCTGGCGTTGAGATCACCACAATAATCTGGCTTCTTTAGTTCCTCTACCTGCGATGGGAAGTCGCTGTTCATCAACGGATCCACCACTATCAACGCCTTGAGCGCGTTCAATTTCGACAACATCGCCAACAGCTTCGTCTGCCTAGACCAATTTTGATTTGGTATGAGTGGATTAGAAGGGAAATAGAGGGGAATAGTGCTTTTTTTTTTTGGATCTCAATGGCGCCCACGACCACCTTGCCTTAAATCATTAGATTGAATCAAAAATTGAACATCATCTTGAACCTCGCGAGCCAGGAATAAAATGAGAGATCAACAGGAAATGAGGATCGGCTTATTGTTAAGGGTTAACCACTCGGGGTGAAACGATATTTACGACATGCCTGGCCAGAATGCAACCGTGAGAGATTTGGTAAGAGCCACCTGTTAGCTCGTCGTTGAGTATTGTCCTTGACAGTAAAAGGCAGGGAGTTTCCGTTGGGAGAAAAAAGAATTACCTGCCCGAAACCAACCACAGACAGAATGTAAACCGTCGACCCGACGAAACCATGGACGAGGGATGCGGCGCCAAGAAGCAAGGTCTCTATTATACGAAATGCGGGAGCGCATTAGCTCTGGCAAGATACGACAATGTAGTAAAACCTCTGTAAGGAAATTTACACCTTGTTCAAAGCTTTCTGCCCCCACGCTTTCAAATCATCATTTTGCAGCACCTTGTTTTCACTCCCATTCAAAATCACATCCACCTCGGCGGCTGCAAGTGGCTCCAGCTGGATGCTAATGGAGGGTGCGATGCACCGCATAATCCACTCCGCGACGGGCGGTGCCATTCCGGCACCCATTACTCCTCCGGGTTTTGCAATGATAACGTCCAAATTTTCGGTGGCGAGCGAAAGGTTTTGGAGTTTCTGACAGGTTTCACTCTGTGCGTATAGAGTTAGCGTGTTGATATGGTGCATTTGTGAGTAGAGAACTTGCCCCCATCCTCCGATGGTCACCCAAGAACCAAAGGCCAGTCGCATTTGGGTCTTCTGGGACAAATGTCCCACTGCTATAGAGGAATCGGAATTTCTGGCCGTTTGTGGACGGTGCAAGAGAAGCGAAAGCTGTAGCAGCAGCCAATGGGTAGTCTACTGTCACTTTGCGCGCTAACTCGAGTGTGGGGAAAGAGTTGGCTCCCATTGCCCTGCGCCGCCGGAAGCGGTCAGACCAGAACTTTGTACATTCGGAGGGCAGACATACCAGATGCACCCAACTGCTCCTTCGAGTTCTTTGAGTACGTGGGCCGGGTATGAGAGAAATTCGACGTCTGTCAGGAGGACGACGCGTAGCTTGGGTGAGTCCGCCGAGACTGCGCGTCGGGTGAGAACCACGACCTCTGTGACTTGAACATTAGAGAGAAGACGGGCAAGGCAGGCCCCTCCAATCCGTCCAGTTGCACCGGAGACAATAACCTTCATGATAAGGAAGAGGAAAGGAAGAGAAAGGAGGCCGAGTGGTGATACGAAAGCTGAATGAAACGCCGGCCGGCGGCACGCTCAGTGACGCGTCCCTGCCGAGCTAGTCAGCGGCACTTAAATCCGGACAGAGGGGAGACCGCTTCAAGACCGTTTTGTCCTTTGCGACCGCTTCGTGCCTGGGTGGGCCAACTTTGAAGGGACCTAGCATTGGGTTGACGGCGCGGTTGAAACTGGTTGAAACGAGCGGCAATCACAGACACAGCCACGCGTCTTTTCGTTTCCCCGCCATGTCTCCGTTCGCGTCGAGACTAGGCACCAACTACTGTCCTCAGGATAACGAAGTTCTCGAAATCCAAAGCTTCATTCAGGTGCCACTGGCCCGTTTGAAGCGCCTCGATGAGCAGATCGCAGAGTTGCAGAAATCGATCGACGAGCTCACCAAAGAGCGCGACACCATTGGCGACTATGTGCAGGCTCACAAAGCCTTGCTCACCCCCATCCGCCGAATTCCTCTCGAAATTCTACAGAGGATTTTCGTTGCCTGCCTGCCAACCCACAGGAATTGTGTTATGTCTGCCAAGGAAGCGCCGGTGCTCCTTGGGCACATTTGCAGCTCATGGAGAGTTCTTTCCCTATCGACCCCGCGGCTTTGGGCTAGCCTTCATATTGCCGAGCCTGTGCGAATGCCACACTCTCGGAACTCCCTGTATCGCACGCTGCATGCGCGGCGCGGTGAGATCGCCAAGACTTGGCTAGCACGATCTGGGCAATGCCCTCTATCCTTGTCGTTTCAAGGTGGCGGTTACGACGAAGATCACCCAATTCCCCAAGATGAATCACCCAGGTGGACGAAAGACGTCCTTCTGCGGACGCTTCTTCCCTTCACATCCCGCTGGCGGCGCCTTTCTTTGACGGCATCCTCTTCCGCCGAGTTGAGTGTCCTGCGTGGTCTCACTGGGGCTGATGTACCCCTTTTGAAGACCCTTGAAGTGGTACTGCAATCGCCACTTCCATGGCGGCCATTCACACTTCTTAATGGACCTCAGATCACAGAACTTGCGCTCACGGGCGATGTCGACTCTGATCCCCGCCATCTCCCCCTGTGCTGGGAGTTTTTAACCTCCCTCTCGATCATCGGAAGCCATTGGAACACGGCCTTTTGTTTGACCAATGATACCGCTCTCGAAATTCTGTCCAGGTGTCCCCGTCTTCGTACCTGTCATCTTCTTCTGAATGGTGGACCTGCATCACAACTACCGGAGAACTCCGGAAGATCCAGATCCATCCTGGAGCTTCCGAGTCTTCATTCACTCGAGCTCCAGAGTTTCAATGCCCCGGCCTTCGGCCCCGGTGGTATTTTCGGTTCCCTCTCCTTACCGGGGCTAAGGCATCTCGTCCTCCATAGTCGAATGGACGATGCCCGGGTGGCCTTGAACTTTCCCTTCCTGGTGGTTTCGCCTCAATTGGAAAGTTTTGAATCGAACTTTCAAGTGTTTAACGGACATTCGGTTTTGGATTTTATTTACGTGTTGCCGCCGACGATCCAGCGACTTCGGTTCTCCGGATTCCCTTCTCTACGAGTTTTCAACGACGATACCCTCAGAGCCCTTACCCCAACTTCCGATGGTCTCCATGTTGGCTGCCCGGCTCTCCAGGAACTTTCCCTTGCAAACTGTGTTAACCTATCAGATGCGGGACTGCTCAACTTCATCACTGCGCGAATGGCAAGCCAGCCGGTGACCCTCCGATGTGTCGACATACAGTTCGGCCGCGAGCAACAGTTCGATATTCGGCCACAGATCCAGTCGTACATCGATGGCGGACTACAAGTCTCCACGACATATCATCTTCCCTCGGATTGGAAGCTTTCTCCTTGGCGAGGTCTACCGGACGATCCCCTTCGAGAGGGGGATTTATTTCTCTAGCGAAGAGATTCGTTCGGAGTGGGAATGCACTAGCGTACAGTTTTGATAACCGTTCGATATTCGCCCCCAGATCCAGGCGCTGTCTTTCGTTGTGACTGGTCGTGGTAAATATTCTCACAAAGAATATCGCCTGTCGAGTTCAAAAGGATTCTCAAGAACAGAAGCACAAACCATCTGAGGAGAAACATTCAGCCTTACATAAATAAAGCACATCGATACATTAAATCCAAGACGGTCTTTCTCTTCGCAAAATCGGTCTGATATAAAGATGCATCTCTTCGTACTTCAACTCCAACAAACGACCGTTAATGAAACAACGACGCTTCCGCGGACCCCACAAATCCAGATGGAAGGACCGAAGGGTGAAAGGCCCGATCTCACGACTCCACCTCGCAGAGAGTGCCTTTGAGATTAGGGCGGAGGATAGATCATCCGGATCGAGTGCGTCATCTTCTTCATCGGAGACATCCGTCTCATCGTCTTCATCAGAGAAATCCTTCGACAGCATGGACGACCTCCAGTTTTATGGTCTGGGCACAAGGAAGGAAGTTCGGGGTGTCGCGAAGATTCTGGAGAATCGCAACAGCTTGATCGAGATATACCGTCATGTCAAGTTCGGAGAGCTTTGGCATCGAGGTGAGGAGTGAGGTGAAATCTTTGGTGTCAATACCGGGGGCACTATGGCAGCGAAATTGGGAAACTTCCGGGAGCCGCGCGAGGAGGTTAAGCAATTCGGTTTACTCGTCGTATGCGATCCTATCCAAGTCAACTTGCTCGAGTTTTGGCAGGAGCAAATTCTGCAGGATTTTATCGGACATGTCACCGCTGAGAGTGAGGCGCCTGAGATGGAGATGGGGAGGCGACTCGGGCAAGTTGCCGGGGAAGTCCTGGATTGGACGGAAGTTGAAGCTACAATCAACGAGGTTCGGTGCAAAACGCAGAACCTCGACACAGGCCTGTAAAGTGTAGCCGTATGCGCGGAACTGAGTCAATTGTGCCCACGGCAGAGTGATGGTAGAAGGAGTGAGGGTATATTTGTCGACCTTCACGATGCGAAGGTTCGGTGCTACAGCGGAAGCATCGAGGCGCAATGAATCTTCCTGGAGGATGCCAGAGAATTCAAGAGACTCGAGTGCGATGAACGGCGTATGATGTCCTGCAATACGGGGATGGGCCCCTGTGAGGGCCTGCGGTAGAACATCCTCAGGGTGAGAGGTCTGCCTCCCGCTCTCGACAGATATTCATCGACTTGGGAATGATACTGTGCAGGCCTGTGCTCCCATTCATCGAGAAAGATAGTGAGAGTATCCCAAAACCGTGTATTAGCCGAGACTATGTCTCGCCATGCCCTACACACATATGTCAAGACAAGTGGTACCGCTTCGGGTCATGCCTGACTCGAAATGTGGCGGGTGGAAGACACTGAGCGAAAATTTCCGAGGTGATCTCGGCGGGGGTGAGGACCGGATAGGTCACAGCGGCAAAAGCATCTTGAATTACCGTCCGTTCTTTCTGAAGGTGGTCTATTTGAGCATTGATCTCCGCGAGACGCGCGCGCAGAGGAACATTTTGAGGATGCATATTATGGTGAAAGGAGAGGCTGGCCGGCCCGACTTGGATCAGCAATAGATTGATCGTGGCTTTGTTGATTGCCGACGCCGCCAACTCTGCCAATGCCTGCTTTTGCGTGTTAGAGCTAGAGCTTCGTCGCCGGTCAGCGCACCCACTAGACTTATCCAATAATGGGAGGTAACCGGGGCGGTTTGTGGCTTGTTTCCCCACTTAACACTTGAAATCTCTTGCACAATCTAACTTCAAGAGCTGAAAATTAGCGCCTAAACTGTCACCACCGCCTTGCGAGCATTCAATACAACATCCGTTGTCCCACGACTTTTTTTCGGTTGCTACGCTTTCCGCTGTGACTTCTCCCGCATCTGACGGTCGGGACCGTGCCAGTGGGCAGTGACATTGACGACGTTCCCAGTGACTCGTGTCTCCTACTACGTGCACAATGTATCGACGCCCATACGCCAGCTTTCTCTTTCTGCTCCTGTCGTCTCGCCTGGTAGCGGTAGCACATCACCCACACCATGATCCGAATTCACCTGCGGCGAGGCCGACGGTAAGTCGTCAATTCAACGTATCTTGAATTATCCTTCGTCTGACATCTACCACGACTCTGTCTAGGGCATATATGTGCCGTCTGACGAGGGAAAGATCTGGAACCCTTCAAACAAGGGAGTCGCACTTGAGTGTATGCCCCGTTTACCTGTCGTTCGGGAAGATTTTGACTTAAGTATTATGGTTCAGCTCCACACATAGAAGGAGATGTTACACACCGAGCGGTATGTTTTCGAGCCGTGTGCGACGTCGAGGCGTTGATCATCATTATTCTAGTTTCAATTCCCCAGTCGAATCGCTCAGCATGCATACTTTTGGGATTCAGCCGTATGTGGCCGTCTTACCGGAGCGTTAAAGTAGCCAACATGTTGCCAGACAATCCTCGTTCGTTTGGAGGACTACAGTATCTGGCAATCGAGCGACGAGGGTTACACATGGGTCCAAAAATTCCCGGAAGAGCGCTTCCTGGCATTCTATCACCACAAATACAGCTCGGGCCGCGCATACCTCATCACGAACAGCAACAGATTTTACACAACAACCGACAGTGGGCGGACATGGAACCCCCTCCAAGCGCCAACTCCCCCGAATTCCTTCCGCGCCCAAGTCCTCCGATTCCATCCCGATTCGGACAAGCTCATCTGGACAGGGAACAAGGATTGCGAGGGGCCGCTCGCGCGAAATTGTCACGCCGAGGCACAGTACTCACGCAACAACGGCCGCATATGGACGTTTGTTGAGAATTATGTGGTTAATTGCGTGTGGGCAAAGGACTTGAGGCTGGATGCGGACCCGACGGAGATTATGTGCGAGTCTTATCAGAACAAGATGGGCTCGCAACGATTCTTTCAAGCAGACAATCCTTTGGCTCTCGTCGAGGGATCAAGTTACTTCACCAAGAAAAAGAAGTTGTTTGATAGAGTTGTCGGCTTCGCCGAATTTTCCGAATTCTTGATGGTCGCAGAGGTGAGAATCTGGAAATTATTTCTAGTGTGGCCGTTGATCGGTATTTCCAAAGCTCTTGCCGCAGAAACGATCACTAGATCTCCAGATTTCACTCGACGGTGTCAACTTCGCCACCGCGCTGTTCCCCCCGACCATGCATCCCGAATCTCATGTAAGCATCGTCTCAAGTATTTCATTTTCGTTCTCATCATTTTGTAGGCCTACACTGTTCTCGAGTCGTCCACTGGTGCTCTTTTCCTTCACATGACCACATCGGAGCCGCCAAGTCCCTATTGGGGCAGTATCCTCAAGTCTAATTCGAACGGAACGTACTTTGGGCTATCCCTCGAGAATGTGAACCGAGATGACCGTGGTTTTGTCGACTTCGAGAAGATGATCGGTCTTGATGGAATCGCCTTGGTCAACGTGGTCGTGAATCCTCAAGAGGCTGTTGTAACAGGCCGAAAGGACTTGCAGAGCCGGATCACCCATAACGATGGTTTGTGTTTGCGTATCTGGTGCAAACGAGCTTTGATAATGTTTTATCCAAAGGTGCTACGTGGAAGCCACTGGTCCCTCCTGCGAAGGACTCACTTGGCAATAATTATGCGTGTCAAAGCCTGAGCTGCGTGCTTCATGTCCATGGTTACACCGCGCGGACCGATCCTCGGGCAACATATAGCAGTCCCTCGATCGTTGGAGTAATCATGGTCGTGGGTAATGTCGGCAAGTCTCTATTGCCGTACGACCAGAGCGACACCTTCCTTAGCCGCGATGGTGGATTCACTTGGGAGGAAGTGCACAAGGATGCACACTTATGGGAGTTTGGCGACTCTGGCTCGATATTGATCATGGCCAACGATGAGGAGCCAACAGATCGTGTATTGTTTAGCACCGATGAGGGGTTGAGCTGGAGCGAGTACCAATTCGCCGATGAGAAGATGCGCGTACACACGATCACAACGGTGCCCTCGGGCACAAGCCGGCGGTTCAACCTTCACGCATATGTTCCTCACTCTCCTGGTTCCACTGTGGTGCATCTGGACTTTACGGCTCTGACCACGAAACAATGTAAGCTGCCTAACTGCTTGCTTGTTCAAAGTTCCCATGCTGATGTCAAACCCTAGGTGTGATGAGCGTCGAATATCCCGGAAAAGATGATTTTGAGCTGTGGAGTCCCAGTGAGGAGCGTCAAGAGCAATGTTTGTTCGGCAGACAGGTTCGATATACTATGCTATCTCTCTGGCGGTGCTTTACAGTTACTCAGACCCTCTATCATCGTCGTGTGCGCAGTACCAACTGCGTTATTGGTGCGCAACCCCAGGCTACGGCGCGTATTATTAAGAATTGCACATGCATTGCAACGGACTTTGAGTGGTTTGTTGCCTTGGGAGCCTGCCGACAACTCTGCTCATAAATTTTCAGTGAATTCAACCATGTCAGGAACTACACTGGCGAGTGTGTTCTCGCTCCTGGCACGACACCACTGCCCGACGACCCCGACGCCGCATGCCGCGGCAACGAGGATTATTGGTATGAACGGACACCGTACCGAAAGATATCCTTCTCAAGTTGTGACGGTGGTGAGCGGCTCGATCGGGGCAATCAACACCAGTGCTCCGCCCTCGCGGGCGATACAAGCGACCCAGGCCACAGTGCCTTCTTTTGGTTTTCAATGACCATGCTCCCGATAATATTTGTGTTGCTTGTCTGGTTGTGGTATTACCACCGCAGCGGGTGGGCCCAGGGGTGCGTCGTTTCTTGTATTCCCAGTTACAAGACTATTCTAACCGGCCTTAGGACTATTCGTCTACCCGGTCCTGAGAACACAAGTTGATGCTTTTACGATTCTGAGTGTTCTTGGGAAAATGTATAAGGAAGATAGCGAATTCCAGTGCCACCGGGCCGGTCCTTGTTTCGTTGCGAGTGCCCAGAGAAATTCAAAGAGGAAGGAGGTTGCTTGGATCGCAGGAGCAATTTTTTCCTGAATTTCCGCGCACGCAAACATTCTCAGTCGAAAACGGCAAGGGTGCCGAATTTGATCCCGGTCATCGGTTGATCAACGTTGATTGCCGACCGCAGATTTGCTCAAACGACCAACTGGTTGGACGTTCCTGGATCGACTCTTGTTCTGGCCTTCGATTCACTGTCTTCCATTCATCTCCTTGACGTAGGTCGGCCCTCAAGGCTCCAGTTTCCGACTCCGTTTTTCGATTGCGAGTTTCGGACATTATTCAGTCCACGCGAATATAGATCCCTTAAACGGAGCTCCCCACTCATCGGAATTGCGTCATGAGCGCCCCGGAGTCGGAATCAAGTTTCCGAGACTCCTGGCAGCGAATCTTCCATCAAATTCCTTCAGGCGATCATGGTTCGCGACCGATATCCATTCAGCCTGTTCGCCGCCGCTCACTACAGATTTCTCGGTCGCTGGACTTACGGATTTGCAACGCGGAACAAATGCTGTTCATCGCCCACAGTCAACGACTCCACCTGTTTTGTTTCTGCGTATCGCTAGGAAAAGTGATGTTACAACATCTTAACAAAGTGTTTGAAAATCCCCTTGCGAACGACGTCGGTAACTTGGTAGGTTCCGGTTAAGAAACAGCCGAAATTGTGGACATCGCCCTCGTCTCGTCTGCCTCTTACTTTCTTTCTTTTCGATACGACATGTATATGAGATTCACTCTTACTTTGATTCCTGCAGTTGCTTTCTTTACTGGGCTCTCGTCCGCACTCGGCCACGATACCACAACCAGCAAGCGAGGCGCTGTTCCGAGACGCACACAATCCCTCTTAATAAGTGTGTTGGAGTTCTTTACGGTGGTATACACTGATTTTGCCTCAGATCCTGATGCTCAACCGGATCTGCCGAGTGCTCAAGCAGCTTCCGCCGCTGCTAGCGCGGCCGGGTTGAACTTGGACGATATCCAGGGAGATGTGCTGCAAGTTCAACGTCTTGTGGGCGTTCCAGATTGTTATAATTGACTTGATTTCTTGTGCAGAATTGGTATGAAGAAGAACAAGGAACTGTTCTACTTCTTTAGTATCGCGAACGCGACCGACTTCAAGCCCAAACTATCTGGAGATATTCTTCCCCTTATCACAACGACCACTCAACTACTTAGTGTTTACACTCAACCCATCACGGCTCTCAACATTGCGTTCTCGCAGACTGGGCTCGACGCCCTTAATGCCACCGACTACCTTGGCGACCCCGCTTTCAGAAATGGACAATTCCATGATCTCGCCTTCCTCGGAGACGCTGGACAGGCCGAGTGGGTACCTCAGTTTGCTGTCACGGGTATTCATGGTGTTTTCCTGTTTGCTTCCGACTCAGACGATAACATCAACGACGCGGTCACTGGCCTTGAGTCCACTCTCGGAGACAGTATCACGAAAGTGTATTCCCTCTCCGGTGCAGCGCGACCTGGGGATGAGGCTGGCCACGAACGCGAGTATCTATGGAACTTTCTCCGTTACTCGTTGGTTTACGTTGCTTCTCGATAGATTTCGGCTACGTCGATGGACTCTCCAATCCCGCTCTTACTGGCTTCACGGCCAACCCGATGCCGGGGCAGTCCATCATTAACCCTGGGGTGATCTTGATGAGCGAGACGGGCGACCAGATTACGCGTCCTTCGTGGGCAAAGGACGGTTCATTCCTCGTCTTTCGTCAGCTCAAACAATTGGTGCCCGAGTTCAACGCCTTCCTCACCGCTAATCCCATCGTCAACGGTGCTCTCACGGCTCAGCAAGGTTCTGACCTCCTTGGTGCGCGCATGGTTGGGCGCTGGAAGAGCGTAAGTTGATTTACAACTATTCACCCATCACTAAAATTTTCACCTCCCAGGGTGCCCCCGTTGATCTCGCTCCGCTCGTTGACGACCCTGCACTCGGTGCAGACCCCACGCGCAACAACAACTTCACTTTCGCTCACCCCGACGCCGTTCTTGCCACGAACCAAACCCGGTGAGTTTTAACTTGCCGCGATTATCTTCCGCTTGGAATTCACATGCCAGAAAGTTGCCCGTTCAGCGCACATATTCGAAAAGTTCGACCCCGTGCTGACTTGAGTACCCCCGAGGATGCTAGTCACCACATCATGCGTGCGAGTATTCCTTACGGCCCGGAAGGTATGCAACCGCCTTCAGGCCTTCAAGGCATGTAACTGACAAAACTAGTCTCTGATGCCGAGGCTTCTTCGGGGACAACCACTACTGAGCGCGGACTGGCTTTCGTGGCCTATCAGAGTCAAGTGTCGACCGGTGAGTGCGTTTGAATGCTTGTAATATTTATTTTGACTCTACTTAGGTTTCCGGTCCGTGTCTATTTCTATCGGTAACTTAGGCATACGACGTCTCACATTTCATCTAGGTTCATACAAGAAACTTGGGCCAACAACGCGGTGTAATTTCTTTTTCGCGTCTTCCCCGCAAGTCTGCTTACATCCTCTCGACTTAGCTTTGTCCGCAGCGGCGTCGGCATAGACCCCATAGTTGGCCAGAATTCCGGTGCTCCGCGTGTGGTTGGTGGCCTTGATCCCACCAACTCCACCAAGACCACTACACTCACTACCGGTAAGTTTCCTTTCACGCATCTGGATTCCACACTCAAGTGAGACCCAGACTTCATTATTTCGCGCGGTGGAGAGTACTTTTTCTCCCCTTCGCTCTCAGCGATTGCGAGCAAACTCTCAGTTTGATTTGCGCCATATTTCTCTGCGGTGTTCTATTTAATAGTATTATCGACCGGCGCCACGCCGGTGGCTAAATCGTAATTCAGGCCACCGTATCCGCTGCTTGAGGATTGCACCGTAACCTGGATAAGTCTCTCACAGCCAGATTTCAACCAGCACTCGAACGTATTCCCAGTTTCAAACGAATGTTTGGATCTTGGACAGGCGCTCATATAGCCGGGGCGCAGTCGGATTCAGCGACCGCCCGAGGTAGGAATGAGTCTCGAACATGACTTGCGGTTTCAAAGCAATATTAATCACTTGACTCTTTGTTTCAAAGGTATCGGAAACGAATACCACAGAGAAGACTCGATAGACCTAATAGAAAAAGAAAAACACCTGTATTATAACTTTGAACACCACGGGAAAGGATCCCGCGATGCAGCCCATACACGGTCTGGAGCCGCTCGCGTGCCGGACGCATCCCCGGCTGATCAGCACTCGAACGTCAACAAAGGAAGCGACTGGCTTTAACCGTTCGGCGGTGACCAGGGCCTTCCTCAGGAATTCGCTCGAAGCCAGATACTTGAGCCTTGAGCCTTTTGACCTCGGTCGCCACAGCGCGGCCGGTACAGCGAAGCCAAAGGCGAAACAAAATGGTGACTTAACCGTGAATGGTACTCTTGCATGGCCGCTGAAGACCAAGTGAAGATTCAGCAGCTGCGTTCCGTTGCCTTTTATGGCAACGGCATTGCCATATCCGTTCTCACCTCGTGGCAAAACGCACCGCCACTGTTCCCAACCCACAACAAACCCCGGAAGGTTAGTACTTGGTATGGCGTCCGTATCTTGTTGGTCTAACACTCGTTGTCAAGCTCAGTATGCTACCGACCTTTATTGAAGGTTTAAACGGACAGATATTCCCTCTCGAAATCGAAAACGCATCTCAGCCTCGAGCTGCTGCCCACCCCATCCAGACATTACCCCCGGAAATTCTGGCCAAAGTCTTCGTTCACTTCCTCCCCGCCTACCCCGAGTTCCCGCCGCTTTCTGGACCTCTCTCGCCACTCTTACTCTGCCAAATCTGTCAGGAATGGCGTGCAATTGCGTTATCCACTCCCTCTCTATGGAGCGCCATCCGCATCACTTCTCCTACCGATGTCTATGTGCCCGAATCACATGAAGTCCCCAAGCTCGAAATCTTGAAAACTTGGCTTACACGTTCCAAAAACTGCCCCCTTTCTTTGGCCTCTCGGGGTCAAGAAAATCCCCGTTGCTCTCAGACTTCCTCGACGCCATCGCGTCTCATTGTGGACGCTGGGAGCACCTTGATGTTCTTATCGCCCCGCAAGACATAAAATTCATGCAGGGCGAGATGCCGTTGCTCCGGGAACTAAGAATTGGACCTAATGCTTTTGCACAAGGAGTTGGAGAATCATCGACTCTCTTTGCGCATGCACCGTTGCTCAGGACCGTGGTCCTCAGTGATATTTTCCTCCTAGACCGCATGTACCTTCCATGGGCGCAACTCACTCATCTCTACGCTGGGTGCCTCTACGAGTGGGAGTGCCTGGACCTTCTGCACCAGACGACGCACCTCGTCTCTTTTACGGCCAACATTCTTCAACACGGCGGGGGATATTTCGGAAAAAACCATACTGTCCTTCATCTCCGCGATCTGATCCTACATCCCGTCTCTTCCTTCGAAGAGGGGTGGCGGTGGGGGATACTTGACTGGCAAACCCTGCCCGCACTACGCAAGCTCCAAATCTCGGAGCAGCACACTCCGCTCGCGTCCCTTCAAGCATTTATTTCGCGGTCCCAATGCACGCTAGAAGAACTGCGTGTTACTCACGCGACACTAGAGGAATCCGTGTTCCGTGAGGCGTTGCCCGTCCTAGGAAAAATCATACTTGAAGCCAAAACTACGGAGTAGGGCCTATATCAAGGCTTTCTCTCTCGCAAAACCTAATATGAAAAAAATATTGATATCTGGTATGACTAGGGAAACGAGGAGGGTACCAAAAGTTCACCACTTTTCGTTGGAACAACTTCGGTAAGATTGGATGGTGCTACATACTTATAGACAGTGGGAGACTCGGGAGTCGAATCAATTACTAGTAGGGTTCAGAATTTAACAGCGTTCTCCAATTAGACTATTTTTTCTTGGTATCCCAACTTTGTCGTAGCGGCTCGTAATTTTTGCGCCACGACTGAGCATCACGTGTAAAATTAGATAATAAATTGAATTTAAAATTCTTCGTTTTGCTCCCTCTCGAGCATTTCGTCGCGAGCTCGGTTCAAGGCTCGGTAGTCACCACCATGGACGTCGACATGAAGACAAAAGAGGAGCCGTTGGAGGTGGAGGACAAGGGCAGCAGCGGTGGTGCGCCGGTAAGCAGCCGGGACCGCGACCGCAAGGACCGGGACAGAGACTACGACCGCGACAAGGACAGGGACCGCGACCGCGACAGAGACCGCGAAAGAGACAGACGCGACAGTCGCCGAGACTCTGGTCGGTCTTTTTAATCTATTGACTCATTTTAGCGAGCTCACATCTTCCAGGGCGTCCCAGACGCGGTGGAGGCGGCGGTGGCGACCATTGGGAGCCTGATAGCAGGAACGGCGACGTAGGTCCATCTTTTGGAGCCGCTTTACCGGGACTGAAGCACTTTTGTTTTCTCAGAGGCGCAAGCGCTCTCGGTCCCGCTCGCGCTCGCGCTCTAGGCGCTCAGCGTCCCCAAGACGTCGTACGCGCCGCTCGCGTTCTCGCTCCCGCTCCAGATCTCCCCGGTCTCCTCGCTCGCGCTCTCGTAGCCGGGACCGCGGTGGCAAATCCAGCGACACTTTCGCCCGCTCGCTCGGCGGCCCGATGAATGCCGACCACGAGGAGGCCGTCGAGTTTGCCAAAGTCAGCAAGAGGGAACATCGGGTCTACGTCGGCAATCTCAGCTACGAAGTACGCTATCGGGACCTGATGGAATTCATGAGGGGAGGTGGGTGGGGGATCATTAGTTTTTTCTTTGGAGTTTGGTTCGGATGGCTTGGCTGCAAGGGGAGAGGCAGAGAGATGACGAGGATGGAGGTTGAGCGCGCATTTGCTGGAGACGCCTCTCACTTGGCTCGGGCTTGGTCGGCGTACGTCGTTCCGTCGGGGCGACGTACTCAATGCGGTGGTGGCGGGAGGAGTTTTTGTTTCTCGTGGTCCAAGGCGAAGCGGTGGTGGACGGGCAGCGTTCATGTGGATTTTTTCATGTTTTCTCATTGCTGGAAATTGGTCGAGATGTTGAGAGGATATTGATTGGGAGTTTTCTTTTGGGATGGCAGCTGGGGAGGTTCTCTTCGCCGAAGTTCTCGTCACACCGACCGGGGTCTCCAAAGGATGCGGGTACGCAAACTTTTTTCGCTAGAACTCAGATCTCTGACTCGAATCCGCAGTATCGTAGAGTTCGCTTCGCAGGAAGACTCGCAGCGCGCCGTGCGCGAACTGTCTGAGATGTCGCTTCTCGGTCGCCCAGTCTTCATCCGCGAGGTACGCATTTTGAAGGTAACCCAAGGTAAACCTCTGATCCCTCCTTAGGACCGCGAAACCGAGGCGCGCTTCGGCGCTACTCCCGTCCCAGGCAAGATTGGGATGGCGATGGCTGGGCAGGGTCTCAATGCGGCACCGCCGCCGCGGCCCGCCTCCCACAACTACTTTGGCGCGCAGGCGAACCCGGGCAATCAGCTCTACGTCGGCAATGTATTTTCTTCTCGCCTTTCGTTTTCCGCTCCAAAGTCACACATTTTTCGCAGCTTCCGTATCAGGCGGGTTGGCAGGACCTCAAGGACCTCTTCCGCGTTGCCGGTAACATCGTGCGCGCTGATATCAACCTTGGTGCGGACGGACGCCCCAAGGGCTCGGGCACCGTCGTCTTCGAGACGCCGAAAGATGCCGCTGCGGCTATTAGTAAGCTGTTTTATTATTTTTTCGTGTCCTTTCCTGACGCGCCTGTGCAGGTATGTATCACGGTACAGACTGGTACGGACGCACTCTCGAAGTGCGAGAGGTACGCATGTCCATTTTCCACCTATACTGCTCGTACTCATCTTTCACGCGCGTAGGACCGTTACGCAGGACTTTCCGGGCCAGGCGGGTTCCGCGGCGGGATGCGTGGCGGTCGAGGAGGGCTCGGGCGTGGTCTTCGTGGCGGGGGCTTCCGAGGCGGGTTCCGGGGTGGAGGTGGAGGCGGAGGAGGATTCCACGGCGGCCCCGCTGGGCGCGACTTCTCCAACCAGGACCTGTACGCGGACTACTCGGGGCCGGACCAGGGAGGTGCGTACGTTGGCGCCGGGGGCGGCGGTGGTGCCGGGTTCAGCGGCGGACATGGCCATGGAGGCGGACATGGGCACGCGGCGGCCTTCTCAGGACCCGGTGGCGCGGGCTACGTCGAGCCCGAGCCAAGCCAGCAGATTATGGTGCGGAATGTGAGCGTTGATCTTATTTGTTCCATTCTGCGTCTTATATTCCACTCTAGCTACCCTGGTCGACGGCGAACGAGGACCTGGTGGAGCTGTTCGAGACGACGGGGCAAGTGGAAGCTCGGCCTGAAATCTTGTTCGACGGTGCACGCTCGAAGGGCTGTGGTGTCGTACAGTTTGCACAGGTTGGCGAGGCGGAGACTGCGATTGGTTTGTCTACTTGCTTTAGCATTTATCGCCAGTAGCTGACTCATATCCACAGCAAAATTCCAGCAGTACATGTACGGCGGAAGGCCGCTCGGTACGTCTATTTTCTCTCTAGGTTTACCACTGTCATTCTTGACGACAACTCAGATGTGCGCTTCAACGACCGCTGGCACACCTTCACACCCACGGCAGCCAAGGGCGGCCAAGTCGGTATGGGTCAGGCGGAGATGGTGTAGGTTCGCGCACCCATTCCCAGGTCAAGGTACCAAATACGCCAGCACGTCGAGATTGATTGTATGTTTTTGTATGTTCATATTCGTATCGTAAAAGCCTCCATACTCGCCCCAAAAAGCACCGACAGAATGAATTTATTTCTTCCGCTCCGAACTGATATTAATCTCAGGAATGAAGCTCGTACACCTCGCTGTCCTTTGATTCTTAGTCGCCCATTTCATCTGTGAGAATGAATAAAAATGCTCAGAGAGAAAGACCTCGTCCGCAAAGCGCGAAAACAAGTTATTATTGTACTGCCCAGCTAACCGATCTTTACAGTTTTCGCGTACAGACTCTCTACGACCTTCCCTACCTGCTGCAGCGTGTCGATCGCCGTCGCGTATGTCGTCTGTGTGGTGCCCAAGTTAGTATAAGGCAACTGAAGCCAGGAGGATCATAGCCACTTACATCGGCCTCAGTGTCATCGAAAACGAGCAAACACCCGCGCCCCTGGTCAAGCACTCCGTGGAAGACCTTGTCCAAGATCATCTGCGAGAGTCTACAGGTGCATACATTAGTCAGCGCGGAGCGGGAATGGAAGAGAATGTAGCACGGACTTGGCCTCGACCGCCTGGCGACCTTGCCCAACACACTCGCTGACGTACTCGAGCTCGACGACCGAGTACGGCTCGACGATGCGCAGCAGATTCTGCTCGAGCAGCGTGTCGTACAGCGCCGCGAGATGAGACCGGATCGTCGGGTCCGAGGATAGTTCTACGGTGGAAATGAGCATTGATTTGAGAGTGGCGAATTGAGAGCACGAACCGTCCTTGTAATCCCGCAGCGCCTTCTCAAAGTCCGCGAGGTTCCGGTCCTGGTGCGCGCGCGCGATGGCGCGCATGCTCTCCACGTCCCGCAGCTGTGCATACTTGAGCGCGAGCTTAATGCTCAGCAGCGAATGCACGTCCTCCGGCTATACGACAACGCGGTAAATGATCCAAAATATACGTCGCCGGGAGGCAGAAGAGCAGACGGACGTACGAGGTTAAGCATGACCTTGCAAAGGAGCATGTATTTGAGCGCCTCCAACGCGCCCTTGCCCTCAGTATCGATCTGCTCGCCGGTCGACAGCACAGGGACCGCGCCGTCAGCTGCTTCACCTTCCCGCTTTGCCGGCGTCGTGAACGACGCAGCAGATGCTTGCGCCTCGAATGCCTCGAAGAAGTAGCTGTAGGCGGTCTTGTAGTCCTTCTCCTCCGCGTGGAGGATGCCGGACTGAATGTCGAGCGCAGACTGCAGCGGCGGCGGCGTGTAAATCGACGCGGCGGACGTTCGGGCGGAAGTCAGACCGGCCTGTAGGTGCCGATGGGTGAGAAGGAGAATGCAGTGTAAGTGAGCAACGAACCTTGGCCTTTGTTACATTCCCAACACCACGGTAAACTTTGCTTTCCAGCAGATGGACTTCGGTCAAAATGAGCTTGTCATCAAGACGCTTCAGCTCTGTTAACAAGCCCTCAATTATGGTGAGGGCAGGGCGGTAGTGGTGAAGGTCAAGGTGACTGCGACGATTTTTCAGTATTCGTATCCAGCACATTTATGAGGTACGTGACACACATGGAGGCCAAACGCGTCTCGAGACTGTGCTTTAAGAATATGCGCTTCTCGGTTTTTGCCCACGCGATGTTATCTTCGAGGACGCGAATCTGGGTCTGTGTGCTGTTCGGGATGGAGCCAAAGTGGTTGAGGAGCGTCCGGACTGTGCACAGGGCGTGAATAAGACAACGAATGGCACCGAGGGATTCAAGACGCACTGAGCTTGGCGGTCTTTGCCTTTGCCGTACTAGACATGAAGAAACCTCGCGAAAGGGTGATAACCTGAGCCAGGCCGTCCGCGTTTCTGGTACAGCGTTCATAGGAATATTACTGTACAATCGAAGAAGCACAAACTGTTGATCGCGATAGAGACTTCCTAGTCGTAACAGCGCCGTTTCTTGCTCGCGCAGAACCTGTGCATGGGCCTCGGGGGTGAGATTCGGTGGTGTGGCTACATTTCGTTCTGGAATGAGTTTTTTGAACGAGAAAACAAGGTAAAACGCACGTCGGGAGAGGACATCGTGGTATATCTGCTCCGCCTTTTGTGGGGTTGTTTCTGGGGCGGCGGCGAGGGCCAGGAGGTCGGCGGGTGTTTGCGATGCGGACGCCATGAAGGAGACGCGTAAGTCTAGTTTGGACTTGTTGTTCCCAGAGGACGACGCCGATTGCCTGATTCGGCTTGTCACCGCCACCCGCTACTGTGTGCGTCTGGCTTCCAGCTCACCGCGCCTTTGCTAGCGACTCTTCACACTTCACTGGTCAGCTTCAAAACTATTCGCCACCAAAGTCTCAATCCTCCACCAAATTTCTTGACTTCCTCGACCCGTCAACCCTCTTAGTCCCTTCAAACTCACTATCCTTTCAGTGCGCAAGTGCTTCGGTATGTTTCCTTGCTCTACGTACATTCATCTGAATCATCAAGGAGGCGAGCCCGATGAGCTTCTCCCTTGGTTTCAGAAATTATAGGGGAAGTCAAAGCTGAAATCGAAGGCCGATTCTGGGGCCGATTCTGACGACCGATTCTTCGTCAAGAATCGGGACCAGAATCGGTGATTCTCGAGAATCGGTCAGAATCGGTGTTGCTACTCCGGAGTAGCAACTCGACAGAATCGCCGATTCTAGAACCGATTCTCGCGTCGATTCTGTTTCGATTGTCGGATTTTGATTCCGCAGAATCAGTGCGAGAATCACACCGCCGGGGGTTTAATTAAAAGGGGATTTTAATTGATCTTAATTCCGATAGTATGGAGATTGGAAAAAAACGGCCCGAAACATAATCCGATATGTTTCATTTAAGGTGTGGCAGAATCTAATCTCAAATCTAATATCTGAAATTCCAAATAAAGCAACACTAAACTTCGAGTTTCGCCATATATTTCGCCAGCCAAGGAATTCAACATATAAGATTAAGAATAGTTCAGCCTGAAATGAGTTTTGAGATTGAAGGTATGAAGACCAAAGAAAGCTGCCGCAATACCTTGGATTTCAGATTACATTTAAGGGTCCCTGAAATGAGAGGCATGTGTTTTAATTTAAAGCAGTGTGAAACTAAACAAGAAACCTTATGTTTAAGACCTCGGTAAACTCATCTGCAGACGGTCTGCAGATGATCTGCGGATGGTCTGCAGATCATCGGCACTCCTCTTTTTGGCCCTAAAATCATTGACGCCGATGATCTGCAGACCATCCGCAGATCATCTGCAGACCATCTGCAGATGGGTTTAAAGCCATCTCAAACTTCAAGTTTCCTGTTCAGTTTCATCCACTTTTAAATGATTTTTTATCCTTCTCATTTCAGCGCTCTTTAAATGTAACTCGAAATTCAAAGTATGGAGAAGGATTTCTGTGACCTTCATATCTTGAGTTTCAGAACCCATTTCAAGACTACAGTCAAACCTGTCTTAACCCATACCCCTCGGTGGACATCAAAAGGTATGGGTTATGACAGTGTATGGGTTCTAGTGGTCGTGGGAAAGTCGCCGGCAAATCCCGGGATGTGCCGAAATTCTGCTGCTAGGCATAATTCTCCATAAAATGACATGTAAAGCTGCAAAATTAGTCGGATATCCCTTCTAAAGGGCCCTTCTGTGCCTTCCCATCTATTCTACATATCTCTCTCTCAACATTCTGACCAACTCATTACTGGCCAGTAGGCACAACTGATGAATAGAATTGGTCCAAATCGCGCTGAAACACCAAGTCAATAGCTCATTTGACTGATGATATTGATTTATCCATAACCGGTCACCCAGCGGCCATGGAATTTGGGCAGAAATAGACCGAAAACATGTCAAAAGTATGGGTTTTGGCCGTCAAAAAGGTATGGGTTATGGAGTATGAGAGATTTATGGGTTTTCAGGTCATTTTTAGTAGGAACCATGTTGGTGGACGTCAAAAAGTATGGGGTTCTACAGGTTATGGGTTACGCCTGCCATGGGTTAAGACAGGTTTGACTGTATTTATTTGTTTCGTTTCATGATACATTTTCCTGCTTGCGAAACGTATGACAATACTCAAAGTTTGGTGGGGCTTTTTTTGGAATTGGATAGATTAGATTTGAGATTAGATTTCGCCACGCCTTAAATGAAACATATCGGATTACATATCGGGCCGCTTTTTTCCGATCTCCATACTATCGGAATTAAGATCAACTAAAATCACCTTTTAATTAAACCCCCGGCGGTGTGAATCGGACTAGAAACAGGGGCGGTCAAAGCTCGACCCGATTCTCGTTCGATTCTTCACACAGAATCGGTCCTGAATCGAAGTCAGAATCGGTCAAGAATCGGTTCCTCGAGACCGCTTTGACTTCCCCTAATACGAATGTTGACTGGGTTCATCTGCATGGTTCACTACTCATTTTCTGTGTCTATGAGCTCTCTCGCGCGCCACGTTCCCGGCTTTGCATGCTCTCTTAGGCTACCGCGCTAAACTGTGTGTTCCTGGCGCTACATTCCCTTGCATTCCCACCCCACGCCCGGAGATCTTGCGTTGAACGTTGGGATATCTCCCAAACGTGCCACGGGTGGCGCTTTCCTCGCGAAACACTCCACTGAATCGAATTGATCAGTTACTTCACGAGGCACAGGCACACCTCCAAACATCGCGGTCAAAAATGCCCGGATTCCGGATTTTCGGAACCTCGAAGGGTATTGACGCGGATCGGCCGTTCCGATCCGGGACCTGGCATCGAAAATCCTATCCCTATCCCTATCCTTCCCTATCCCTATCCCTATCCCTACGCGCGAAGTCGGGATCGCCCTTAGCAACCCTTCCTACGCCGTCATCTCCAACGGTTGGTTTCATGGCCAGGACAGACACCTCTTTCCAATTTCCAAGGGCTAGTGGCTGCTAGTCGACTTTTGAACAGAAATCCTACTTGGGTGCAGTTGAATTACGTTATCCTGAGTCTTATCCTCGTGAAAGTCAACTGAATTCAAATTACACTTCTTGCACTGGACGACGGATGCCACGATGATTTCCCCGGAAGGAGGTAAATCGGAATTGTATCGGAACGTACAAAAGGCCACGAGGATCCCACAGTAGGCTAACTTTATTTCCCATGCTTCTCCCTTTGCTTGTGTCGTTGACGGCAGTCTCGTCTGTCTTCGGCGCGAAGGATAGTGGCCAGTTCCTTGTTGTCGATGGAGTAGTTGGCGGCGTCCCAAAATCCAACTCTTTCAGGACGGAAGCAGTCCAGGCGGAGCCACTGAGATCCTTCACCACCACACCAGGCGCCCTGCGCACAGTGGAAAATTCGGGCGTCTGTGGTATGTACATGTCTGACAGAACTTCAATCTCTCCTGACTCGCGTTAGAAACCACACCCGGCGTGTTGCAAGTTTCTGGCTACGGGGATATTGCTGCCAACCAGAGTATCTTGTTCGTGAACACTCATTTCCTTTCCAGGAGAGGCTCATGTTTATCTGTGCAGCTTCTGGTACTTCGCGGCTCGAAACAACCCTGAAACTGCGCCGCTTTCTCTTTGGTTTAATGGTGGAGTGAGTGTTCTCTTAATCCGCAACAAAGTCTCGTTCTCACCGTGTACATAGCCTGGCAGTTCAAGCATGCTCGGGCTTTTCCAGGAGCTTGGCCCGTGCCGCATCACCAACGACAGCAGCGGCGTCACCTTGAACCCTTTCTCGTGGAACACTGATTCGAACTTCTTATTCATTGATCAACCTGTTGGCGTTGGTTGGTCGCACGGGACGCTCGGCGTCAACACCTCTCTCGCTGCCGCAGTAGACGTTTGGACTTTCCTCCAAATGTTCTTTGCAGACTCACGCTTTTCGCATCTTTTTGCGAACGACCTCGCCATCTGGACCGAATCGTGAGTTTCTTTTTGTCGTTCAGCACAGCTGTATATTTATTCACGATCGGCCTCAGGTATGGAGGTTTGTTCAACAGTGTTTTTGCCAAGTATTTGCTGGATAAACAAATGACTAGGCCACTATGGACCCGTTTTCGCCAAATATTTCCTGGACCAAAATGCGGCGATTGAGTCGGGGACCGTGAGCGGCCAGCGTCTCAACCTCAGAACGTTGGGCATCGGTAACGGGTTGACTGTGAGTTGTCGGCATCTGATGCTCAACCTCAGTAATATTGAAACCAATTTACAGGACGGCCTCACACAATACGCGGCTTACATCATATATGCTAAGGCGAACGCGTACCAGGTGCCGCTCGTCTCCGCCGATGTGATTGCTCAAGCAAACACGTCTTGGATCACCCCGACAACTGGCTGCAGGGATCAGGTGCGTCGCAAAGACTAGTCGTTGTGTTCGGGGTTAACGGTGCTCTCTAGATCATCGCATGCAACAACGGAGGCTCGGACGCAGTGTGTGCTGCTGCGCAAGAGTATTGCAACGATAACATTCTTTCCCCGCTCGCCGGTAACTACGACGTACGCCTACATCTCTCACGGAATGCGTCGTTATTGATGTCCAGCGGTGTAGGTCTACGACGTACGGTCCGGCGCGGTTGACCCATACCCTCCCGACCTGACTACGTACCTCGGGGAGATAGGGACCCAGATTGGTGCCGATGTTGTTTGGGCAAAAGCGAACCATGTTGTGAATGGCAACTTCGCGCTGACTGGTGAGCCTGGCTGCTACCTGATATGTTGGGTTAAATTTGGTCGTGGACTGACCTTTGAATGCTACCAGGCGATTGGATGCGAACCTGTATCCCTGAGCTCGATTTCGTTATCAACTCTGGTGTCCGAGTTACCATTTACGATGGCGATGCCGTGAGCCTACCCCTTCGCTGACGGCCTTGAGCCGAGTGTTTATGTTCTTTTTCAGGACTACATCGTCAACTACTACGGTGTCGAGTCAATGGTGACGCTCCCGCCTTTTCTGAATCAGTTGCTGTTGTTGATACTTCTTCAGATCGCTGCCCTTAACAATAAATGGAGCGCCGAGTTCAACAAACAACAGTTCGCCCCCTGGACGGTGGGTGGCCGCCTCGCGGGCCAGTTCAAGGCTGCAGGAGGGTTGTGAGTGATTTTTGCATCTTGCACCCGAACAGCTCTGATTCGTATCGGCAGCTCTTACGTTCGTATCTATGAAGCTGGCCACGAGGTAAGTTGTAACTACTTTTAAGTGATTCAGCGCCCAGTCATCCTATGAAACTGAATAGGTTCCTGCGTACAAGAATGGGACGCTTCAAAGCGGAGAGGCTGCTCTCCAGATGTTCCAGCAAACGATGGCCAACAAGCCCTTGTTCTCCACGTGAAACGCCGTATAAAACTGCTGGGCGTATGCGACTCCGCCAACTTAAAACTTAACAATTCATAATACCACTTTGAACTGACTGTCATGTTGAATATATTGCACACTCATTCGCTCCAAGTTTATCCAGAGCATCTCACGATCTAACTTCGGTGGTTACTTTGCAAGAGAGTCCGTCCGAGTTGATTCGAATGAAACCGAATGTCCCTTCGACCGGACTGGAATTACTTGCGTCCCCTTGGCTTCGGCGGCTTCACATTTCTGACTCCAATCAGGACCGTGCTTCTGAATCCCTATAAATCTCCGGGCTACGAAAATCCATAGGAGTAGGATGCAGAAATGCACGGCCGAATAAATTCCTAGTGCATGGAGATCAGATACATTGTGTTGTGTTCATCAATTCTGCTCAACCTCCCGCATATATTGATACAAGAAGAACCATTGTAATCATGATATGTACATGGCCAAGATGAGAGAGAGACAGGACGAAGATGTACAGTTGACGGCATGTAGCGTTGTAAAAGGCTTCCATAAATTATTCTAGTTCAGTGTGGAAGTAGTGGGAGACTTTTTAGTCGAGCGGGTTGAGCGCCGTCGCTGAGCTATCTGCGGCGCTGCTTTTGGCTTCAATACCAAAAAGCTTCAATCAAATCGATCGAGCTCACCTTTGGGCGCATTTCGTTTTGTAGTGATGAAACAAGGGGAAGACAAGGGCCGTGCCTTCCCATACTTTTGCTCATAAGATCCACAGGTGCCGCAGATCGACTGCCTCAGGGCTAGCCGACTTCGGGACCGGTGTCTGTCGCCCCTGATATTCTTTCTGCAGTTTCCACATTCCGACGGCCGGTGAGCCAGGGCGCGTGGCCGGTGCTGGGAGTGTCTTGCCTCATATCCATAACAAGCAGCACACACCCTGAGGTGCTCAGGAAGTAGGGTGCTGAGATACCAGTTGCTACTCGTGCTTTTCCCGCAGTTAGGGTTCGCACACTGACGCACTGATGCAGCTGGGGCCGTGCGGGGCTCTGGTAGATGGAGAAGCCACTGAAGGGATGGAGGAGTTGGCACATAAATCGACGGATGAGCCCCGGAGTCGCCCCGTCCCGGCTGTCCCATCTCGTCGCGAGGAGATCTGGAGGCACCGTGATCAGTGTTATTTCGGTGATAACCTTCAGGGCAATAAGTCTGACTGGCTATTGTCTGAGGCTCCGTCCTTCTCTTCCACCTCTAAACCCTCCGAGTCCGCGTACAAAGAATCGAAATAATTGGCCCATTTTGTGCTGGGTTGTTCCGCTTCGTCGTTCATAGGGATGAATGTCGAGCTGTACATCCGAGGAAAACGGTAGTCAAATCGGAGCTGAATGCGTTCGAGGTGGTGCCCAGGCTCTCTACGAACGACGGTGGTGGTGGGAAAGTGATATTTTACCGTGGGAATGTGGATGCTACTTACATAAATTTGACTTGCTTGCAGGCGCCTCGCGTTGTGGGCCAAAATAAGGTGCGCCGCGGTAATTCCGTTGGTTGAGAACGATATGGTCGTCAGCTCAGAGGGCTCGTGCACTTGCTCATCTTGTGGTTCGGGCATCTCGGGGATGTTGAATTGAGCAGAACGATGATAGGTACACATCAGCAAACCCTGATTTTTGCTGTAGTGGCTTGTAGTGGCCCATAGTAGAGGCCATACTCTGTAGCGCTCTGTAGTATGGCCTCTACTACAGAGTACTCTGTAGTACTCTGTAGTAAAGGCCATACTCTGTAGCGCTCTGTAGTATGGCCTTTACTACAGAGTGCTCTGTAGTGCTCCGTAGTAAAGGCCATACTCTGTAGTGCTCTGTAGTAGGGCCGCAACTCTGTAGTGCTCTGTAGTAGGGCCCGTACTCTGTAGCACTCTGTAGTTGGGCCCGTCCTCTGTAGTACTGTGTAGTTGGGCCCATACTCTGTAGTACTGTGTAGTTGGGCCCATACTCTATAGTGCTCTATAGTTGGGCCCCTACTCTGTAGCGCTCTGTAGTCGGGTCCCTTCTCTGTAGCACTCTGTATTGTGCTGTACTCGGCCAATTATTCACTGTAGGCTCAGTTTAAGTTACATTTTGATCCTTGTTGGAAAACTAACCCCCCGGGTTTTGGATAGGTATTAGGATAGAGTCCAGAACAGTTCCTCGGTAAACCACTTATCAAGCTAAAATTTGTTACAGTAGACTCATCTGGCTAGTCAACTTTTCCTTTGCCACCTTCCCGAACCTTAGGGTCAACTTGATTCAAGCTCACACACAAGCTTGTCAAAATTTTAGTCTGAATGAGTAGGTATGATTCATACCATATGATTGCAATACTGTTTGTCCTTCAAGTCACCAAGTCCTTTTTTTTTCGGTTCTGACTTTCAAAACCGCCGCGTCTGGAAAAGTATTTCGCGTTTTGTGCCTCAATGAAGCCATTTAAGGAAAGGTCATGCTAGACAACTCTTATAGCTCTTTTCGAGCTCTACAACTTTCATTTTGGGGTCTATTTTTAGACTTGCAAATATTTTATCCCATATACCTTTGAGAAATTTCCAGAGTATACATTCTTTAGCAGAGCGGGTGGGAGTGACCGTCGAACATGTTATCGGTAGGTAAGAACCTGAAGAGTTATTTGTCGGGAAGTAAACTGGCCTGGAGATTTGAGGGTACCTCCTATCACGGTGGGTATTCCTATCTATATGGACTCTTAGCTCAGTTGGTAGTGCACTGTCTCCTGCCTTTTGGCCGAATGCATGAGGTCGCGAGTTCGATCCCGTCAGAAAACACTTTGTTTAATTACCTTCAATGTCTATATCTATATCTATATCTACTTCACTTAACTACTTACTGTACTCTGGTTGAAAAGCACACTTCAATAGTGAAGGTTGAAGCAAGGACCTGAACAGTTCAAGGCAAGGTTACTTTTCTTAGGTTTGAGCCCTGGACTACAGAGCACTACAGAGTCCCGGCCCTACTACAGAGCACTACAGAGTCCAGGGGTTACTATAGAGCACTACAGAGTCCCGGGCCTACTATGGAGCGCTACGTAAACATGGACCTTTACTACAGGCACTATGAGCACTACGGCACTCCATAGTACTATGTAGCACTATGTAGCGGGCCCAGGGTTTGCTGATGCAGGCACGCATGTGAACTGTTTATTACATTTAAACCAAGCTCTGAGCTTCTAGGAGGGTAGGGAGCATGCTTTACCCTCTTCGATGGCGTGGTTGCCAAAGTGGTCCGTGGTCCTCGAATCTCGGGCGGGAACGAATAGGTCCGAACTTTCGCCTCCCAGTTGCCATGAGGGAGCGCAGCTCACCTCGAGTATCGCAAATCCCTTTGCGAGTAGCCAGAGGTGCGCCTCGCGAGCGATGAGATTCTTCCCCGGCCGACATAGTTGGGCATGATGTATTATATTGGGAATGGTGCCCGAGTCGACGAGTCTTGACGCAGTATGCTATTTAGTGGAAGTGAGCAATTCACTTTGTGAACATCGTGGAGGTTGATGAACGTCGCCGAGAGCTTCCTCAACCCAGGAACAGCTGCGAAGTTGACGTCGGAGGATTTATCAGCGTCCTCTTGCTCGTTCTCTACTGTACCGGCGAATAGTTGCGGATCAATTCACGCGATGGGACTTTTACAGTGTCTTTATCGCACGAAAGCTGCGGCGGTTGGAGCGAAAATTGTACCGTGGGAATATGCATTGGTTATCTTTGACAATAATTTCCACAAATCGACATCCTTCGAGACGGCTCGTTGACCGAAATGTGCCGATCAGGTAGAGAGGGCGCTCGACTAAGTTGGTCGGTTGCAACGAGTGCTTTGTCCGCCCTCGGGCTTCTCGGAGATGTTGAATTCGGATCGACCGTCGGCGAAGCAGTTTATTTGAACCGTGGGAATGATATGATGGCGAGATCGCAGAGCTGCTTTCCGGCCTAAATAGACGAAGAGTGCACGAGGATTCAGGAGACCTGATGAATTCACAGTGGAGACTCGGGAAACCCACCACGAGGAATAAATGTGGGTGTAAGCTGAAGTTTCTACCAGAGTCTAAGAATACCTATAGAGCAGGACACTGCCGGCCATTCGTCTTCTCGGTCTCGGGAGTCAAGACGTTTTCCCAAAACGCTTTCCGAACCTCGATGACGAGGACGACCAACGCGGTAGCCGTCGAACCAGCGGCACTGATCCGAAGCCCATTTTGGGCTGCGAACGCCAATGGCCGAAAAAGGCAGTTGCCGAGTTATTCAAACCCAACGCAAATTCGCGCTCTAGTTATCTGCTCCAAGTCCAAGTCCAAGCCGTCCTTAGTTCTTGAGCAACCTGGTCTCGGCATCGGCATCCGATGAATGTGTGACGCAACACAACGCGGTATTCTTTGATAATGTGTTCTGCCTATACACGTGAAGAATACGACCGAGTCCTCGCTGCTTGCATTCAACTTCTTTCCCTTCGTTGCACCTGCCATAATCTATCGCTGACCAGCATCATTCAGGTCAAAGTCCAAGTTCAACGCACATGGGGAGTGTCCTTGCCAGTGTTTCCTGCGCGGAGACATGCAGGAACTGGAAGATCGCATTTGGGGCGCGTGCGCGTGCGCGACGACTCGGCGCGCCCATATGCGTATATGACTCCGGTGCGAACACGGGGGGCGGTGAGGACGAACAGCGAGGAGGCGGCAAAGATGAGCGCGGGGGATGGGACATGCAAATGCACACAAGGTACGGCCTGTCCTCTGTCCTGGGTTCTTTCAAGTCTGGACGCTGACTTGTGTTGCAGATGCATACATTTCGCGCCCCGAGGAGACCCGGTGTCAAGATGTATGTACGTATCCGGTGCGTACATGCTCCGCGTGCGCGTAGCGGCGTTCTGATTTATTTTCGTAGGCTGTTTATTTGGGCTTCGAGTCGGACAGACCGGCGGACGCGCGATTCGATTTACCAGCGTGAGGTGGGGATGGGGACGAGTCGGGGCAAGGCGGACGAACGCGGGGCAGCGCGGATTCGGCGGGCAAAGGTATGCCGTTGGTATTTTCTTGAAGCTCGTCGCACGAACTCGTTGTGCTTTGAAATGGAGCGATGGGCGGCGCGTTCGCGTTCGGGACTCGGCGCTGACTTCGCATGGTCGTTTGTGGTTTGTACGTGCGGACGGCGGCGGCGCGGGGGTGCATGCGAGGAACGGGTCGAGGCGAGGCAGGGAGACGAAAGGTAGGGCGGAAGGGGATGTATTCACAGCAGCTACGTACAGACAGTAGCACTTAACTTTGGTAAGTCTCGTTCTCCTCCCTTCAATCACCTATAGCTTTGAATTTCGAGTTAGCGTGAGTGACAAGTAAGAGAGCGAAGGCACGCACGGGAACGGGGCACAGAGCAGCCGGGACTCGGGTGGGATTGAGGGTGACGAAAGGCACTGAGGGGGGGGGGGGGTGCGCGCGGGGAGTAGCGATGAGTAGCGCTGCGTGAGCGGTTGCGTGTGGCTGTGATCGAGGGAGATGGAGACGGGATGGATGAGGCGGGGCATCGTCGACCAGACTACACGAGGATTCAATCAAAGAATCTACCAGTCATTTTGACAGTCGCGGAGCCCGGGGATGTCCGTTCACTACGCAGTGCCTTTTGCGCACTGAGGCATATTTCAGTATAATTATTTTGCAATTCACCCCGGATCTTTTTCAGGATTCCTATCGGGATGCCGTTTGGAGGCGCCCATCCAAAGACGACCCTGTGGGTGCCACTTAGAGCGAAATCCATGCCTGAGGACGTTGAAAGTCAGGAAATCCACGAAATACTAATATAATAAACCCTTCACGTCTTGGCGAAGGAAGTGTGCAAGCTGCCAGCAGCACCAACAACACTTCTTATTCACACCAATCGGCCAAGCGGTCTGGGCGGACATCAATATGTCGTGTCATAGAAGGGAAATGGTTTACTGACAACGTTGGGGGCGATACACTGTCCTTGGTTGAGCATAAGCGCCATGATGCTAGCCTCGCAATGCACTTGGCTGTTGTCTGCTGGGTGAACAAGTTCCGCCTCGAGCTTCTTCATGTTCGCGGAAACATTGTCCAACCCGTTGGGCGACGCCTGGAGCTTCTGTTCGGTGTGCGTGCGGATGAGGTCCCCGACGCCGCAGAATTGTTCTTCATTTCGGACGGGGGAACCGACAAGAGCAATCTGCATACTGATGTTGCTCATGAACGGCTTGAGCCGTTGTGCCGAGAAGTAGTTGATGGCTTCGAGCCATGTTCCCAGTGTCCGTAGTTGTCGCAAAAGGTTTTGCCCGCTGGAAGAAGCTGAGATAAATGAGCCAAGATCCCTTCGATAAATTACTCTGCACCGACCTTCATTGTCATTCGCAACGTCGTCGGCAGCCTCCTCTGCGTCGGCTTCTATTAGATGTTTAAACGGGACCCTGGCATTGTCAAAGTAGAAAGATACCTGAGTGAGGTCGGAAGGAGGTCGGAATGAAACCGGCGGTAAAAAAGTGGGCGAGGAATACTTTACCGATGGCTTTGGAAGCCAAGATGAAACAGAGAATAACCATCCAGTCAGCGGCGTCTTCAAGCTGCGATAGAGAGAGATGAAACGGGGGCTTAGGATAGTCCTCCGGAGAGGCCGCGACTAAGGACACCATCAGGGCTTTCCCAGGCCTGCGATAGATTCAGCAAGAAGGCCAACCCACGCGGCGGCCGTCGAGCTGTTCACCTCGGTCTCTAGCTCATCACCCTTGGTGGTCCTCTTAACGAGCTGTGGTTTCACGCGGCGGACCTTGTTGCATAATCGGGAGTATGATCTTCCCTCCAGTCGCGACGTCGTCTTCTGTAAGATGATGGGCCTCGAACTTGATATATTCCCCTTCCACCTTGCGGTGATGGAGCGAAGCCGGGCTTGTTTTTTACGATAGCCATGAGAGAGGAACCACAGATGCAGTTGGCGCCCTGTGATCTCCTGCTGGTCTAGAAGATGGAGCGCCGAACGACACAGTTGTGCATGTCTTATCAGCGACGGCGCTGGCGTCGAACTTTCCCAGGATCTACGGTCGTTAATCCTTAACAAGCATCTAGTTCAGTATGGTCAACTTGCCTCGTGAACGTCGCTGCAGGTTCCTCAATTTCGGGAACGAGTTCGGGCTTGACGTCGGAGGATTCATGCTCAGCGTTACTGCTGGCGGCGACAAGCACCGACACTCGCTCCTTCTCCACTGTGCCTGTGACCGCCACGACTGGGCAAGACTCTGTTCCTAGGTTGAGGAGATTCGCGAGGTGAGTGAATGCGCGTATTTGGGCTTTGCGATCCGAGTCGGCATGTGGGCGGGGCGGACGTTGGGGTAATACGAATAGCGAGCGGCCACTGAGGGCGCTGGTGAGGAACCGGATGTCAAGCTCGACTTGTTGTTCTTCGGTGAGGCCGCCCGGCATGCGAGTCGGGAGTCGGCGTCGTGCAAGAGGTGGAGTTGCGGAAGGGGCAACGCGGGACTTCAAACGCGAGCGGGATTCGTCTGCTCACCAACTGCTCACAAAAGGTTGCCGCGTCTATTCACATCACCCCCGCCAGCCTTCGGCTTCCATCATCTTGCTTCCATAATCTCCATCGACTACACAGCTCCCTCAACGCCACTCCCCGCGCTTCATTAAGACAGCAAGCACATACCTTGCGCGCCAGTGGTTTGATTGCGGAATTGTATTGACCTCGGATCACTCTCGGATCAACTGGTTCTCATTTTTTTTGGCGACGCCACTCCCCGCGCTTCATTAAGACAGCAAGCACGTACCTTGCGCGCCAGTGGTTTGATTGCGGAATTGTAAAACTGTATTGACCTCGGATCACTCTCGGATCAACTGGTTCTCGTTTCTTTTGGCCGGTCACATGGAGCCAATTTATTCTCTTTTCGATTCAATTGTGGCGGCGAACTTGATAGAAGCTTCATTGGGAACGGTCAGACAGCCCGTGACGGTTTAGTCGAGGTGTCTAAACATACGAGTGTATTACAACGGACGGGTCGGATGTACCCGATTTGCGGGAGGATTTGACATGGAGGTGGAAGTGTGCAGCGCGGCATCTAAAAACGAGAGCGGTGCCACAACGGAATGTCCGGAAGCTGCCAATACGCAACAGAATGTCCGGAATGCTGTTGGCTCACCCAACAGAATGTCCGGAAGCTGCTGTTCACCCAACGGAGAATGAAAAGAAGCTCACCTGCAGTATCGAATGAGGCATAGCCCGAAGAATCCTGGTGGACAAGGGACGTAGGAGCGATCTCAGATCTGCAGAGGAGCTAAATCAACCAATTTTGAAAGTTTAGCACTAAACTTCAATCTTGACGAGAGGCACTCACCGGAGGAGAACAACGGAAATGGATTATATTATATTTTGCAGATAACTAGCAGGGGGTGGGGAGGTGCGTTGTGTGACCAGCGTCGAGTACGAACGCTTCAGAAATAACGTTACGACCTTAATCGATCCAGCATCGTGCTGTTCAAATTTGACTAACTTTGGCACTGAGAAAGATCAGATTTTTACTTGTTGTTCAGATTTTTACTTGTAAAAATCTGATCTTTCTCAGCGCGAAATGTATAAAGGGCTTGTCGTCGTTGCAGAAGAACATACCCTCTGTTGACGCCACACGCTACCAACACCTCTCAGGACCCACGATTGTGAACCCACATGCCTCCTGCCTTCGCAGATTACCTACCTGTCCTCACCTCCCTGGTCTCAGCAGCCACCGCCGCCAAGGTCGTGGGCGCTATCGTCCTTCTAATCGTCGCGGTGGCACTCGGATATTATGCATCGCCAAGGCGTCTGAGCCAAGTTCTCTCTGAAGCCATGGAAGATGTCGAGGATGTTTACACGGACATGATCTCCACCGATCTCTTCACTCTCCTGTCGTCCAAAGAGCTGGAAGGCGTGCGTTCCACGTGCGTCACTCGATTTTACCACTTTTATTGTTCTGACTTGTTACAGCATGCGGATGCTGCGACTGAAGGTTAGCGCGCTACAGGCCGAAACCTTGCGCAACTCCCTCTCCTGGAGAATTTCAATCGGCGAATTCTTCAAAGGCCGTTCATTCACCCTGTATCGCTGCATCGACGAAGTGCGGGACTTCGAGACGCACATCAACGTAGGTTTTCCTCTTTCCTGGGAGTTCAGACACGCCTAAACCGTATCCAATTAACAGATACTGAAGCAAGAACACCGCGGAAGACTCAATATGCATTTCTCAGCGACGGTTCCCTAGCGCAGCGAGGCTTCACATCACACTAGGTTCCGAGTGGCCCGGAAGTAATAAAATATATGTAATTCAGATTCCGCGGCCACTGGTAGTTTTTTCTTCCGTGAACTTGAGGCGCGATGATAAAAGTCGGAGGAAAATACACCATCTGTACTTAGGAGAATTATCGCGATGGGTAGTGTTCATTGGAGCCCTTGGTGCAGTTATCCTGGCAATTTTAAACCCCACCCCACTCGAATCAGACAATTACAACGTGTTCGAACCTGAGTGCGAAGCTAGCTACATTCGAACAACCAAGAATGATCATAATTTCCCACGGTTCAACTTTTACGGCATCCTTTCTTCATCTGCAGAAAAGCACAAGTGAAGACATTAGTGAAGTATGCTTTCAACAGCGACGATCCTGTGCAGTCCCTTTCAATAATTATACCATTTCTCAGCAATCAACTTCAGATGGAAACATGACGGACGTGGTCGCGACTCGCCGCGTATGCAGCAATAAAGGCACCCGGCGGGGTAGGGAGATCCAACAAGTTTAGGGCACCGTGTTCAGCCGTCCGACCAAGTTACGCCATCTGCTGGGGGCAAGTTTGCAATTTCTCGAGGTTGAAAAGCTTTGTTGTGAAATACCGGTCCATCATATCGGTTTTACTGATTCAGAGTTCAGTCTCGAGGACTTGCTGTGCCGATTTGTCTGGGAAATAGACCACAAACATACCTGGCCGAAGTCGATGAGCCGCAACAGAAAGGGAAATCCATGCATTCGTACCTGAGAAACCGGTGATGGTCAAATGTGGCGGCGTCTGAGATGCGTCGGGGCGTGAGGGCGTGAGGGCGTGAGGGCGGGAGCCTCGTCGTGGCTGAAGCAAGGGCAGTAATAGAACGTTAGTTTGTAATCTGGAAGGTGTGGTTGGAAACGGCAGTGGATGAGATACTCGGACCTTGGGTCCTTCCGGCTTGTATGGCTGGGATACTTGGGTGAAGTGGGAATTGGCCTCGAAGAACTCTACCTCGATGATCAGCTATTTGAGCTGAAGCGACACATCGGGACTGAAGAAGAGTCTTGGACCTAGTTGCTCCCCTTGTAGTGATCGACGATGGTCATTACTTCTGATCCGAAGCCCAATTTGGACTGCTAACGCCAACGGCCGAAAAAGGCAGTTGCCGAATTCAATGGCCGGTAATTCACTTCATCAACCTCCAGTTGAGGTTATTGTTGAGCTTATATTACCGCCAAGGATGGTGGTTGTGCAAATCGACGCCGCCTAATTGTCAACGCATTACGTCCTACCGCCGTACTCATGAGTTTGCCCAACGACGAGGATCTCCCAATGGAATTCCACAAATGCGGCGAGAGTCTGGTTCCGTTGAATGAGAGTGTGCTACTATACAGAGATGCATAATAAGTAATCTAGTATTAACCGTCCATAAGTATCATCGTACAACAGCAACGTCGAGCAATACAATGAGTGTTATCGCTTCTCCTCCTCCTCTGCTTCAATCATGAGATCTACGAGGGCACATTATAAGCACCGGGTAAGATGGCGAAGCAAAGTACTCACCGCCCCACACTGAACTCTCCATCGCTTGCAGTATCTGTTGCGGATCCTCGATTGATATCGACGACTCGCGCGACTTGAAGCCAATGTCGCCGGAAAGCATACTAATATCGCTCATCCGACGATTACTGCTTCTCTGCAAATTCGGCGTATTTGATGATAGCGAGATATCCGGCGTGAAGAATCGTTGGGGCGTTGGGCTGCTCGGCGTCGACGCGTAGCCGGCAGTCGAGATATCCCGTGTGCTGGGGGGTGGGGTGGCGGGCATGACGTCGACGACAATCGACGGAATGTCTAGAGCTGATGGTTAACGATCGTGTACCGAGAAAGAGGGTGAGGCAAAAGGCACCTGGTTCTAGAGCCATAAGCTGCTGTTGCTTGTACCGGAGGAATCGCCGACGATGTGATATAGTCTTGAGTAGTGACCGCACGCGATCCAAATTCACGAGATCGGTCACTAGTTTATTCGTTTCTGTCCGAACAACAAGATCTTTCAAGCTGTTTGAAAGCGGTGAGCACTAATCCGCAACGAAAATGAGATACACCAACACAAGGGCTTCGCGGTCGACGATGAGTTTGTGGTGGGCGAGCAAGAGAAGCATATCGGTGAACGACATCCCGCGGCCACTTTGATTTGAGATGGTGGCTTCGTGGTATAGACGCGCGTATACGGCCCGGCGCTTCCGAATGGCGGGGTAATCTATCTCCTTGAGGACCTTGTCGAGCTTGTTCAGGTCGATCCCGGCGACCACTCGACCGGGCCAGGAATACTGCGAGTCGTTGGACGGCGTGCACTGGGCTTGAATGTTGGGTATACTGAATTCTACAGGGTATATACGGGCCTCGAACACGCCGCTCAGTTTCTGCAGCATGGTCAGGAGAGGAGACATAACAGCAATAGGAACTCACCCCGAAGAAGGGCACAAAGCGGCTGCGCTCAAGGTATCCGGTCTTGGGATTGGCAAACTCGGCCCAGACCTTTTTGAATGATCGCATCTGGGCCCTCGTTATCGACTTGGAGCTGCCGGACGTTTGGAACACGTAGGAAAAGTTCTCGACGACCACACCGGTAAACATGTTCACGAATATGTACTGTACGAGGTCAGGATGAGGTCGTGAAAAGATGAGGATACCGGCTTACCATGCTGAGCAGATTCCAAGCAATGAAAAGACTAAAGGCCCAGCCCTCGCTACCGCAGTCAGAGTTCTCCGCTGTGTCGCCATTGGTGCACCGGGGATAGACAAGAGCGCTAAAAACGATGAGAACCATTAGCGCGAATCAGGGGCAAAGACGTACTAGTCGTGCATGTACTGATTCCATCCCTCCCTGCAAGCGACGCACGTCAACGGTGGGGAAATGGGAGGACACAATTAGTTACCCAGTGGTGAAAAACGTCAGCATGACCAGCGTCGACCCCATCGTGCTAAAGTTTTGACTCCGCGATTCGCCCGTGTTCCACTTCGTGAGCGCAAATATCTCAAGGAACAGGATCCCGAAGAAGAGGAAGAGGATGAACCACAGGCCTAATAGACTGAAAATGACGGGGAGACTCGCGCTGTAATCACGTTAGTTACCGGCTCATGATGAGATTAAGACGCATACACGGCAGTCTTGAACAACTTATTCAAGCTGTTGGTTCGCTCGACTAGCTTGAACGCGATGCACACCAGGAAGAGCTTCTGCAGCTGCTGCACGACGAAGCCGATGGAGCCGAACCGCACAATGAGCGTGGTGACGAAGCTACCGCCCGCAACGACAAAGTCGAAGACGTTCCAGCCGTTGGCCCGGAAGCTCAGCCAGCCGAGCCCGAAGAGGCGCACGAGCACGTCCACGACGTAAATGAGGGTGCTGGCGAGGAAGAAGTCGTTTCGCAACCCGTCGACGACGTGCTGCGTGGAAAAGGTTTGGGTCCTGAACGGAATTCAGTAAAAGGAGGCAAAGAAGTGAAGACGGCACGCACATGAGGACGATAATGTGGGCAACGAAGACGACGGTCATCCCCTGCGACCACCACCCGTTCTTGCTGACGGCGCGGTCGTAGCACCACGCGCGCAGCGCCCACGTCGGCCGTGTCCGCGGGCGCTTCGAGGGCCGCTGGCGCGTGAAGAGCTTTTGTAGGTCGATCCACTCGCGCTGCTGCGCAGTAAGGAACGCGGAGCCCGTCTTGGAACTGAAATTGCCGATGATGATACTAATGGCCAAACGTCAGCACGCTTTCCCGTGTAACACGAAAAGATGATAACGCACGAGACAAACAGTGTGAGGATAACGACGGCCCCAAGCAAATTGTAGATGAGGAAGAATATCGCATTGATTTGCGCCGCGTTGACCTCGGGCTGGCTGTTCACGCCCGTGATGCTCATCGCGATGCTCATAACGTCGACCCACCCCTCCAGCGACACAATCTCAAACAAAATGAGCAGCGACGCGCGGAACGAGTCGAACGAGAACACCGTCGACGGCGCGGGGTTGTCCCACACCCTTGGCACCGTAAACCCAAACGCGTTCCCATAGACGGTGTTCTGGTACTCGTTGACGCAGGTCAAGGCGCCGGCGACGCTCGAGTCGTTGCACTCGTTCATCTTGCCGTTGAAGATGTTGAGCCCCCACACGGCGTACGGGATCATGTACAGCACCGCGAGGATGCCCGCGTCGATGATACGCATCGCACCGGAGATGATGAGCGACTCGAACGTCGTGCGCATGCGGTCGATGAGGGTGATCAGCCGCAGCGCGCGCAGCGCCTTGAGCGAGCGCGTCAGGCGACTCAGCCCGCCCGCGAAGATCAGCCCCGTGGTCACGTTAACGAGCAGCCCAACCATGATGACGAGGTCGAGCAGGTTCCAGATGCTGCGGACGTACGCGTTCGGCGTGAACAGGAACCCATCCGCGACGATCTTGATGAGGAACTCGACGAAAAACACAAACCCAAACGCCGACTCGGTGATGTCGAACCACGCAAAGCGCGTGAGGCCGTGGCGCGTAAAGTAATTCCGCCGATAGATGGGGGTGGCGACCGACTCGACGACGATGCCGGCGATGACGACGCCGAGGAGCAAGAACTGGAAGAGGGGATACAGCAGCGGCGACTGCTGCGTGCCGAAGATGCGGGGCCCGCTCGCGGGCTGCACGAGCTTCTGGCAGAACCGGCGCAGGATGTTCTTCTGCGAAAAGACCCAGAACGTCTTGTCGTATGACGGGTGGTCGCGGATGAAATCGGCCTTTTGCGCGCGCCGCTCATACAACGCGTCGCTCATCTCCTCGTTCGTCGTCGCCGCCTCGTTCCGCACCGCCGCGATCAGCTCCCTGCGCAACCCAACCTCGTCAGCAACCCCATTGAACATGAAAACACAAATGAACACGACGCACAAATGTCGCCCCGTCTCCTCATCCTGCGGGTCCGCCGGCCCATGCACCCCGCCCAGCGTCTCATTCCGCACATGCCTCAGCGTCGCCAGCGGAATATCATTCTTCGGCTCCCCCCCAAACAGCTTCTGCAGCGCCGTAAGCGACCGACTCGAATAATGCCGCGCCGTCCCACCCTTGCCCTTGCCCTTGCCCGTCGCCCCCCCCGCCTCGCGCTAAAAGAAACCCCAACACACACCCCAAGTCAGTATTCACTCACACCCCTGCCGGGAAACGATGAAATAGGGAACCGCGCCAACGGCACACACACCTCGAACGCGCCGTCCGCGCGCGGGACGCTGTAGTCCTGCACGAGGCTCTTCTGCATGGGGAGCACGAGGTTCGCGGGGAGCGCCTCGACGCGCACCTCGACGGGGCTCGCGCGGATCCAGCGGTACGGATTCAGGCGCCGGAGGAGGGCGGCGGCGGCCCCGCGCGCGGCGATGCCGCTCCCGCCCTGCGCCTCGGCCCAGTACTTGCTCGCCTGCTGCCCCTTCTTCGCCTCCTCGGCGACGTCAAAGTTCTCGTTAATGACGGCGATGAACATTTGCAGGACGATGACTGGGTTGCGTCAGTGAGTAGTAGACATGCGAGGGAAGGAACGGCGCACAATTGGCAAAAAGCATCCACCCCGCGACAAAGAGCACCGCCAGGGCGCTCTGCCCAAAAGCCACCTCCGCGTCCGCAGTGGAGTACAACACGTTTGTCCAATTCTCGGAAGAGAACACCTGCGCAGGTAATCAATTATTAGGTAAAAATCCTACCAGCGGAAGACGCACCTGATAAACCGCCAAAAACGCATTAAAAAGCGTCCCAAAGTTCATCGTCTGCCCGCCGTCCAGATCGCCCCTCAAAAACTGCACGCTGACGAGCGCGGCGATAAAGTTGACCAGGATGAGGAAGAGGGTCATGTTCGCCAGACCATACATGTTGCCAAACACCGCCAGCTACAACATGCGTTAACAACGCCCCCAAAAAGCAAAGCAAAAGTCGGGCGCACCAATAACGGCTTCATCCTCGGCACCACCAAAATCACGCGATAAAACCTCATCAACTGAAACACCGTAAACCACGCATACACCTCCGACCGCTGTATCGCCGGAATCTGAATAACGCTCGCCCCAATCGCCAGCGCCAAATCCAGATAATTCTGCGCCGGCGTGTACGTGTGTCTTTCCCTAATCCCACTCCCCCCACCGGACCCGTACGTGGCGGCAGTAACCCCCGACGCGATCGAGCTGCGCCACACCCCCCGCCCCGCACGCAGAATATTCCCGAATCCAAAGAACGCGCGCCAGTCGGGGAGGGCGGCGGCGAGGCGGAGGAGGATCTCGAGGTCGAAGAGGCCCGTGATGCCGAGCTCGGCAAAGTAGAGGACGCGCTCCTGGTGCGGCGTGATGGTGGGCGTGCGCGTGGCCTGCAGGGCGAGCGACGCGAGCGCGAGCGCGACGAAGAGGGCGCGGAAGGGCGCGGAGGAGGTGAGCAGCGCCGTGGGGTTGCGCTTGCGGTGCGGTTTGGGGAGCGCAAAGGCCGGGGCGGGCGCGCCGTTGGTGTCCGCAGCGGATTTGGCGTGCCAGCCGTCGTCGTCGTGCGCGGCGATGGGGGAGGTGAGGTTCGTGGCGCCGAATGCGCTCTCCTTCGTCTCGGCGCGGATGGCGGCAAAGGTGTTGGTGATGACGGCGACGAAGAGGTTGATGAGCCAAAAGTTGAGCACGACGACGCAGAGGATGAAGAAGATGCTTGAGATGAAGTACTCGGCGTCGATGACGCTGTACATCAGGGGGGACCACTGGCGCGGGAATTAGAAGTTAGTTAAAAAGGGAGAGAGAGGCGCGCACCCCATTCGCACTGGCGACAACGATGACTTGCAACGCCGCAAAGTAGATGGTATCAAAGCTCTCCACGCCGTCGTACGGGTTGTTCGGCTGCTCCCGACAGACCTGGCCCAGCGGACACGTATACCCCTTGACGTCCTCGCTCGGCGTCCCGTCGACGTCAATGTACCCCGTCCGATTCAGCGTGACCGGGTCGATGTACGCGCCGCAGAACTGGCTCGAGAGCACGGTCGGGGGCTCGCCCAACGTGGGATTGAGTACGCACGACCGTCTCAGCGACCCCTTGAAGGTCTGCACGCCGATGATGCTGAAGAGCACCATGGCGAAGACGACAAAGTACGCGACGGAGGCGAGGAGGGGGCGGGCGGTCTTGAGCGAGTTGAGGATTGCGCTCGTGCCGGACGTGATGGCGAGCAGACGGGCGGTGCGCAACGCCGATAGGGCGCGGAAGACGCGGATGTGGACGCTGCCTTGGACCTCCAAATTCAACGAAGACAGTAGGAACGAGACCCAAAAGGAGAGGATGGCAAGGAGGTCGATGCGGAACCAGGAGTGGCGGAGGTAGGGGGCGTTGCGGCGGGTCTGGGACTGGGCGGCGGCGAGGGAGAGGCGGAAGGGGAGGGCGAGGGTGTCGTGCTTGTCGAGGGTGACTGGGGTGGTGGGCAACGGGAGGGCAAAGGAGGAGGCGGACTCGGGGTCGAAGAGGAAGCCGGAGACCAGAATGCGGGCGAGGGCCTCGAGGGTGAAGAGGATGAAGAGAATGAAGAGCGCGGTGTCCTCCCAGGTGTGAAAGTAGCCTTTAACTACGGCGGGGGGAGACGCCAACGTCAAGGGGCGGGCGGCTTGAATAGTCAAAAGGACGGCGTTGAGGATGATGAGAAGGAGAATGACTGGCTCCGTCCAGGGATAGACCAGCAGATTGAAGCACGCGAGTCGTATTCGCGAATGGGGACCAAAGAAGCCAAGTGTGCGACCGCGCAGAGGCAGAGACTGGGACAGGTCCGGCAGATGCTCCTCGACCGGCGTGTCGTCTGGCAGTCGATGTGCACCAGCAGGGGTGGACATGCTCACGACGCGCACACTGGCGCGCCGTAGATTCTGAGATACATGCTTGATGGCGGTCCCGGTCTTCTTCAATGGAGACGGGGACAGGCTGTACCGGACAGTGCGCTTGCGTTCATCGTTGGTGAGGCGAACGTCGTCGTCGTCGCCGTACATGGACGCGGCGGAGGAGGGACCGGCCAAGGACGAGGCGGCGTTGTCGTCTGCCGGGGGAGTGCCGTAGCGGATTGTGTCTGCAAAAGGGTTCTCGTAGAAGGGGTCGTCCTGGCCCCAGCTGTTTCGTTTGCGAGTCGGGCTTGCAGGGATCCCAACTGCAGACGACGCGTGCAGCGACATGCAAAAGAGAGTGGGCGGAAGTGGATGTGATCGGTATAGCAACCGCGTGATCCGTGCCATCTCATCTCTCTTTTGACCATACCTCACCTCGTCGCACCGCCGCCGGCCTCAATGGCGACCCTCTCACCGGATTCCTCTTGGCCGCCTCTTCTTCGCAAGTTCGACCTAGCGCGCGCCACACTCAATATATACGTGCACACTCCCTTTTCTGGCCGCCTCTTCCTGACTTGCTGCCGGCTGGACGCCCTGCACACTCTGTCCAACGCCGCCGACCTCAATATCAATTCACACCCTCCGACCCGCCGCGCAACGTCACCGCCGCGTCTCGATATCCACGCCGTGTTCGCGCCGTGTGCGTCGAGTCCCTACGCAGAACTGCCGCACCGCGCCGCCGCCCACTCCCTCCCTCTCCATCCTCCTGCTCTTTCCTCCCTCCGCACCCTTACCGTTGGATCTTGTTCCCGCGTGCTTCAATCCCTCCCATATCCTCTGCGTGCGCACACCTCCCGCACCCGCATACCCTCCTCTTCGCGCACCCCCCACCCCACCGCACTTCGCGTCGAATTCGCGTCGTCTTTGATCTAGCCGCGCGCGCGTACACCACCCCCCGCTTCGTCAACGCGCGCGCGCTACCTATGTAATTACACCAGTGCGCACTCGCCGCGTCTCGTCTCCTTCCCCACCCTCATCTCCGCCCTTGTGTACACCACCGCCCGCGCCGTCGAGTCGAGCCGCTGCCATCCGCCGTCTGCCCGCACTCGCATTCGGCGCGAGCTCGCACGCCGTGTGCGCGGCGTCTGCTTCGAGTCCCTACGCACAACTGCCGCGCCGCAATTTGTGCATGCGGGTGCGCGTGCGCGCGTACAATTCCCGCTGGCTGCGGCTTCGCGCGGAATCGGCATCCGCCGCCGCCCATTCCCTCCTCCCCGCCATTTCCTCTCCTCCGCACCGTTTCGCTCTATTCTCCGCACCCCATCCCGCTCGTACTGACCCACCCCATGTCCGAACGTAGTTCTGAATACAATCTATGCTGCGAAACTACTGTGTGCCGTGCTGTGGGATTCTCGTTAGCCCGAACTTGAACTGAATGAATACTTACCCGGATTCCTATTCGATAATTTGCAGGAAGTTGCATGCGCTGATATCAACGCCGATTGAGGAAGCACGAGAATCTTCGAGCTGTAAAGAGAAAACATCGGGGTGCAAGGTAACGAACATCATACAAACTCCCAATCCAGTTCAATTCTGGCATGTCCTGACTAGGACTCTCCATGCATCGGACTGACTATGTAATTGGGCGCCGGTAAGCAGCATTCAACTTGGTTCGCAGGAACTGCTTACCTTTCCCTCCTAAGCAGCCGTAGGCCCACGCGTCGTCGAATGGAATCTACGTATCTGCGCAAATCAACCCAAGGTCAGTACTACGAAAATATGAAGGAAGGAAGGATGACATACCTCCTCGCGGAATTTCCAGCTGCTCGATTTATTACTGTCGGCGTCGGGAGGCCAATCTGTATATGTAAATAATCCAAATGAACTCGGAGGTGTGTGCACGAAGAAGGAAACCTCACCCAATGCAAGTGTGTGAAACTCGAAGCGCATCAGTCCAACGCAAATTGCGTGTTCCGCAGCTGAAGTACACAAAGTCAGTTCAAAGTCTGACTGAGATGAACGAATGCAGGACGCACCGAAAAATCCAAGTGGTTCGACGACACGGTTGAAAGCTTAAGCCGAGCTGACTTGGGTTGATTAAATTGCCAGCCTGGGTTTCCGCACTCGGTCAACCCTACTGCCGAATACCGATGAGCCCGCATCGAAGGACATGATAGTGAAGGAAACAAATAAATAAATGTACGTGCCTACGTACGTCGAGTCCGCATCCACATCCACCGACCGACGAACATGACCCCATGCCGAGTCCATCACAATCATAGATTTCCCTCATTGAATCTTGTCGATTCCTGGCTTAAATTAACCTTTATACTGCCTTTCTGTGTTTTTCCGGCATCAAAAGATATATCGCAGTGGTGAGAAATATTTCCAACCGTGGGAAAGACTCTCGCCGCAAGCCCGAACTTGAGCCAAAGTTAAGGCAAGTCAGGGCGAGTCGAATAGACATCCTATACGACTTCAGGAATAAGAATATAACCGGTTTGTAGGGGTCAGGCTAAGGGGGAGATCACTTGGTTGCGCAGGAGCCTTGGACAGGTGGTTCTCAGGGTATTGGATATATTGTTTTAGATATCGACCTAACGGTCCAACTGGCATTTTTCCCAGAATCCCACCATCAAACCGCGTCGAATACCTACCAGGACGTTGAGGATTGGATGCGCCGTTGACGCGCTAGAAGAAAGAGGTGACAGGAAGACCATCAGAGTTTGGCCAAAAGGGAGAATCTTGATGGCGGGATTCTTGATCCGGAGTGACGGAATATCACATGCCGATTACCAAAAAGGGTTTCGAGAGTCGACCGGGTGGCGAGATTTGGATGTCCATTATGCCATCTCGGGGGAACATGAATGTTTACTCGGTTTGTCAAAAAAGCCTTTACTTTGGGACCGGAAAGCCATGTGGTGGACAGGAAATGCTAAAACATTTGACGTAAAATACTCTTGCCTAAAACATCCGTCAAAACTGTGGAGTCCACTGATGTTCTCCCGGTTCTATTCCGGATCCGACTCCGAGTCAGACGTATAAAACCAGGTCATCCCTCAAGTCACCCCCCAAGATTTGATGTCTACTTTCAAGACGAACGCCGACCTCCACGCATACCTTACTCAACTCATTCTGCCCCCTCATTTACGAGGTAATGGCGGAGAGATCACACAAGCGATCTTGAGCGCATATAACACTCCAGGAATTTCCATTGCTATTCTCCCGCCAAGCAGCAGCACCGAAGAATACGCTAAAAAGTCAATCCTGACGTCCACGTTTGGCCTACGAGACTGCACTGACGAAGGAAGCGCCGTCGATGCAGCTACCATTTTCCAGGCTTGCAGCATTTCCAAACCCTTCACCGCATTGGCCGTATTGCGGCTCGTGGTGCAGGGTAGGCTGAACCTGGACACAGACATCGAGGAGTATCTTGCCCTCGACAAGAACAGGGCAGTAGCACGCGACACTCTGCATCTATCCGCCATCGTGAACCCCGCCACTGCTCCCCGAACCCCAATCACTCTCCGGCTCCTACTCTCCCACAAGTCGGGTTTGAGCACCGTCTCTGCATTGGCTGGATACTACGGGAAATTGGCCGCAGTGCCGCCCATTGCTTCCACCATAAACGGCATCGCGCCGGCGAACAACCCACCCATACGCGCATTCATATTGCCTGGGCTCGGTACATCGTACTCAGGCGGTGGTACAACTGTGGTGCAGCACATTCTGACGCTCGTTACGGGGAAGCCGTTCCCCGCCCTGATGCACGAGCTTGTCCTGGAGCCGCTCGGGATGACGCGGAGCACATACGAGCAGCCTATTGACGGCGGGCAGGCTGACCGTGGAGTCAATTATGCCAAAGCGCATCTTACAGCCTACGTGGGTTATGCCGGCGGCACGGAGTGCTTGACACATCCCGAGATGGCTGCGGCAGGACTATGGACGACACCGAGCGACCTTCTAAAGGGTTTGCGCGCGGTCTTTGATTGTTTAGCGGGCGCCGAGGGCGCGTTTCTCCCGCCTGCACTGGTCGCTGAATCGTTCACGGAGACGAACGGCTTCGGCGGGTTTGGTATAGGTTGGCAGTCAGCCACCCTCGCGACGGATGAGAGCCACGGAAAACGTCGGGTGCACATCGGGCATGGGGGCATGAATCAAGGGTTCACTTGTAGCCTCCACCTCGTCGGCGACATTCCCCTCCCAGGCCGCCAGCCTCCTGTCTCTGACGCCAAACCCCCCTGCGGCATATCATGGATGAGTAATATCGACGACAACATCCAGCTTGGTGCCCGAATTTTGACCGCGGTCGGCTGGCTGGTCGACGAGCCTCTAGGGCTGATTTCCGTTTCCGTCCCTCGGCATCATTTCTTCCCTGTCCTCGCTATAACCCCAGAGGACCGCGAAAAAGTCGCCAAGCAGATCGAGGGCTGGCAAGCGTGGATTGGAGATTGGCAGATGAAGGACGGCGGGGATGTGGCATTGTACGGCCCGCGTGTGACGCTGGCTATTGGAGAGTCGAGCGGGCTGCCGACCATGTCTATTTCCGTTCTTTCCAACGCGGAGAAACCGCTTGTGCTGCTGCCCGCCGCGCTCCATCATCCAGAGGCGATTGTCTGGGTCGTCCGTGACATGAACGTCTCCGTGGCGATGAAGAAGAAAAAATCGGAAGGGAGCTCTCCAGTGCTATCACTTGAGATTTGGCAGAATAGGACGGAGTACGAGGCAGAGAAAATCTAGGGTACAATACGTGCCAGAGCACTACCATGTTCGGCAATACCAAATGCAAAAGAGTGAGCGGAAGTGGATGTGATCGGTATAGCAACCGCGTGATCCGTCGCAGCCCACCAACGCCGCCGACCTCAATGTCGACCCTCCGACTGGCCGCGCAACGTCACCGCCGCGTCGAGTCCCTACGCAGAACTGCCGCGCCGCGCCGCCGCCCACTCCCTCCCTCTCCATCCTCCTGCTCTTTCCTTCCTCCGCACCCTTGCCGTTGCATCTCCCATATCCTCTGCGTGGGCACACCTCCCGCACCCGCATACCCTCCTCTTCGCGCACACCGCACCTCGCGTTGAATTCGCGTCGCCTTTGATCTAGCCGCGCGCGCGTACACCACCCCCCGCGCGCACTACCTATGTAATTACACCAGTGCGCACTCGCCGCGTCTGCCTCGTCTCGTCTCCTTCCCCACCCTCATCTCCGCCCACGCCGTCGAGTCGAGCCGCTGCCATCCGCCGTCTGCCCGCACTCGCACTCGGCGCGAACTCGATGCGCGCGCCGTGTGCGCGGCGTCTGCGTCGAGACCCTACGCACAACTGCCGTGCCGCGCCGCAATTTTTGCATGCGCGTGCGCGCGTACAATCCTCACCGGCTTCGGCTTCGCGCGGAATCGGCATCCGTTCCCCCCCACTCCCTCCCTCTCCATCTTCCCTGCCATTTCCTCTCCTCCGCACCGTTTCGCTCCCTTCTCCGCACCGCACCCGCCCGTAGGTACCCGCCCCGTCCCACCCTATGTCCGGACGTAGTTCTGAATACAATCTATTTTGCAAAAACTACAAAACTACTGCGTGCCGTGGGATTCTCGTTAGCCCGAACTTGACTTGAATGGAGCTGAATGAGTACTTACCTGGATTACTGTTCGATAATTTGCAGGGAGTTGCGCGCGCCGATATCGACGCCGATCGAGGAAGCCGAGCTGTAAAGAGAAAAAATCAGGTCAGCATGCGTGGATGCAAGGTAATGAACATCATACAATCTAGTTCAATTCTCGCATGTCCTGAACTCTCCATGCATCGGCCTGACTATGTAATTGGCCGCCGGTAAGCAGCATTCAACGTTCGCGGAAACTTCTTCCCTTTCCCTCCCAAGCAGCCGTGGGCCCACGCGTCGTCGAATCGAATCTGCGTGGGCTGTACATGTCTGCGCAAATTAGGCAGCGAGTTCGGGGCGCTCGGCACGCTTAATGCATTCCACTCCCGCAGAAATTGCAGGTCAAACGTCGTCAAAATAAATAAGCAAGCTCAAGTTAATGGGAAGGTAAACATATAATGGGTTTGAATGAAACAGAGTGAGGGTATATATATACAAGCCCGGATCTTCACGCTGTGAATCACGCAATGCAATCTGAGAGGTAGAGGACAAAATGCGCTCGCACTTCTCGGGAGCATGTCGAGTCGCTGGTCAAAGACTCAGTCCCGTAAACCAGACTTTATACCAGGCGACCAAGAAGACAACATTCGTTCTTGGTGGCCTATACAAAGTCTGGGTTTTGATGGGGAGTCGACCATCAGTGAAGCTGAGTTTGAAAATGCGTGATGCGCGCCATGCCGAAGCGGTCCCCTTGGGTTCGCGCGCAGCCTTGTCGTGTTGAACCCTACCTTTCCCCTTGTTGCCAACACCTCGCACATACTGGACCGACACATGACCTAGATATGAAACTCAACGGGTCATGTAAATTCCCACGGTTCAAATGGACGCGATCAAAATTCTTATAGACACGGCTCATTGAGTTCTGGTTTTCAGCCCCTCCTGGTCATAAATTTTAACAACAACTCCAACTCCTTAGCCCTCTCCATCGCTGTCAATCCCGGCGGTGTTGCTACTGAAACAGTGTTGAAAAAAAATAAGCTTCGTGACGCACATTGATCAGCCCACTTGTGCGAGCTCTGACTTCGAACTCCTTCACCCTCACCCCGCTGGAGGGAGCCGGAGCGGCATTGTATACGGCTGGCACATCGCCCGGGATCAGAGCTCAGGACGTCAGGTTCAAGGGGGCGTACCTTGACCCCACGGGCGAAATCTCGCAACCAATCAAGGACGCACAGCACCGCGACCTCATGGTCAAGCTTTGGGAGGCGAACGACAAAATCATAATTGCATGTCTCACTTGTTTGGAGGTGGCCGGTTCTGAGACAGTCGAGTTCAATTCCCCTCCAAATTCCTTTCACTTTCGCATTTTTCAGAGAGCACCGGACAAACACATGACGCAGAGATTCGTGTCTATGGGAATTGCCTTGTTCTGGAGGAAGAATGGCCCTTTGACTCGTCGGACCAAACTTGGCAACTGCCTTTTTCGGCCGTTGGTGTTAGCCGGTCCGAATTGAGGTTCGGATCAGTGCCGCCGACATCTCTGTTCATCCAGTCATGATCGACGACGAGTTACAACTTGGAGGTGAGATACGATTCCTCAGCAGCGCTCTCAGTGGGCGCTCGCTACACATCTCCCCTGAAAGTCCGTGGCGGCATTCCAACTCCGATCTCAAAGCCAAGGTGCGCTCATTCTCCCACCTTGCCAATCTTCTCAACCTGGGAGTCCATTCTTGGCCCGATGTCGCAGTCACCGGCACGGTGGAAAAGGACCAAGTTTCGGTGGTTGTCGCTGCGACCAGCAGTTACCACGATGACCGATCTTCCGACGTCAAGCTCGAACTTGTTCCCGAGATTGAGGAACCTGCCGCGACGTTCACGAGGTAAATTGCTTATGCTAAATAAATACTTGGTTAACGACTGCAGCCCTCGTGAAAACTCAACGCCCGCGCCATCCTTGATAAGACATGTACAACTGTGTCAGTCCGTCCTCCGTCTTTTCGATCAGAAGAAGCTCACAGATCGCGAGCTGCATCTATGGCTCCTCGCTAATGGCTTGGCCAAGGTCCGAAATCGGCTCCAGTCCCTTATAGCTAGGTGGCAACGAAATCTCGTCGAAGTTCTCAGGAAATTCGAGGACCACCACTTAGGCGACCGCAACATTGAAGGGAAGATCTTGTTGCCTGACCGCCGGGAGGTGCGCGAAAGGGTCCACGGTGTGAAGCCGTAAAAACGACCGCCGCCGGCGAGGAGGTGGAGACTGAGGTGAACAGATCGACGGCGGCCGCGTGAGTGGGCCTTCTTGCCGACTCTATCGCAGCGCTCGGGAGAACCCTGAGGGTGGTGCCTTTTGTCGAGACACCGGAATATGAACCCCAACCCACATGTCATCTGTCCCCGTCTCAACTCGAAGATGTGCACAACTGGATGCTTATCCTGTGTGGCATCTCAACCTCCGAGGTTACCGATAAACTATTCCTGACTGGTTTTTTGCCAACAATCTTTCGATAAATTTTTGCCCGCCTCACCCAGGTATCTACGATGCATTTTTCTAACGCCAAGGTCACGCTCAAACATATGTATCATAGAATTCGCCACGGGTGATGCAGAGGAGGCTGCTGACGACACTGCCCATGAAAACAGCTGTCAGTGCCGAGTAATTGTTGAAGAACTTTTTGACTGATCGCCAATCCCCAGCTTCTCCTTTGGGGCGAAATTTTTTACGACAAGTAACAACGCTGACTGTGTAGATACAAGCGATTAGTTACTTCTCAGGCTCAATGCTTCTGTTCCGGAACCTTAAGATGCAGGTCGCTTGGGTTCATTGCCTGGCCAGGAATGAACAGCGATTCAAGATTGCGGGTGAATCCATACTTGCGCGGGCAGAAGAGGTGGTCCATGCTCGAAGAAGGAATGACGAAGATGTGTCCGCAGGGGTACAGAAACTCAAGGCAGAGTTCATCCATCCATCGGACACCAGCCAAGTCCACTGCGAAGCCAGTATCATGGCCGTTATGTTACAGAGGAGCTTACGCCCTCTGACGCCGTCAGTTCATCATTTTCCTATTATTATGCAACAACACATCGATGTCTGCCAGACCGTTTGGCCGATTAGCAGTGGCCATAGGTGCTGCTGGTGCTGTTGGAAGCTCGCCGAGCACCTTCGCGAGACTCAGAAGGTGACTTTATTTTTTGTTTGGTATCTCATCCTAATATCCGTATGAAATAGGTGCTGATTTCGCTCTGAATGGTACCCATCGGGTAGTTTTCGGATGGGCGCCTCCAACTGGGATTCCCATAGGGGTCCTAAAACAGGTTCGAGATGAGTTGCAAGGGGCGTATTTTTTAACTTGTATAGATGCGCTGCGTCCGTCCGTCCCTAAGGTCCGCCCAATGCGTCTTGAGACATTTATGGATGACATCGACTTGTAAATCATGTGTTTGTAGTATGGCATCGAACAGAGAACGTTGGAAAGAGGACGTACAAGCAAGCTCGTGCGCCGACGCCAATCCTGCCGCTTATCTTTAGATTCGTCCTCGATGTACACACTGTCTGTTGTCAGCTCGACCGTTGATCATTTCCTGGCGATTTTAATCTAATTGGAGAGAAGCTCGAATTTAGCGCGCGTTCAAGCTTGAATTTAAGCCTGAATGTTGGGTGCAACCTTCAAATTAACGAGCACCCACCAGCTGTGGCAATTATGCGTCCCAATTCACGCTCAGACAAAATTGAGTGAGCTACACCTTCGGCAACTGCCCTTTTCGGCTGTTGGCGTTGTCGGTCCAAATTGGGTTTCGGATCAGCGCGCGTTCCTCATCACGATTTGATTTTACGCCGCCTTCCGAGAGTCACCGCCACCTCCTTTGGTCTCATGGCGTCCTCCAAAAAACTCGAGCAGCTCTGCCTGGAAATACGTTTCCTGAGCTGCGCTTTGAGCGGGCGATCCCTAGCTGTCGGCAGATCCATCCCTGTCGGCAGGGATCTCAACGCGAAGCTGGTCGCGTTCACCCATGTTTCAAACCTTCTTGACCTTTGTGCAAAATCTTCTCCCTCTGTCGCGGCTACCGGCACGCTGGAGAGCGATCGAGTGACCGTTATTCTGTTTGCTACCAGTGATCGCCTCGTGAACAATCCGTCTGCGCCGCCAGTCATTGAAACCGTCACCCAACGCGAAGCACCCGCCACCGCTTTTAGCAAGTAAGTAGCTCGCGCTCTTTCAATACTCTTCTAATTGATGCCTGCAGATCGAGTGATTCAATTACAACAATGACTCCGTTGTCGGAACACGCTCGACTATGCGCGTTAGGCCTACGTCTGATGCATCAGAACGAAATCTCAGGTCGTGAACTCCATCTCTGGTTTCTCGCTCGGGGCTTTTCGAAAATTCGCGGACGGTTCCGCTCTCTGTCGAAGAGATTTGGGGAGAAGATCATCGATACGCTCAAAACCTTCAGCGAAGATGATATCGGCGGCTTGGACGTCAATGGCGCAATCTATCTCTCGAAAAATACCGAAGTTATCCAAAAGGTCAAAGCAGCTGCTCCCCTGCTCATTGAAACGACCCAAACCGGCGACCAAGTCATAAGGAGTGATGTGAATAAGTCGACGGTGTCGGCGTGGTTCACCCTTCTCGCTCAGTGCCTGGTAGGGATTGGGGAGGCGCTAAGTGTACCCCCGTACGGCACGGAGCCTCCGGGCTCTCCCGCCATCCCTGCTGCGACGCTTCAACAAGCCCATCAATGGATTGTTATCCTCTACATCCTTGCAGAGTGCCCAGCACTCTCCTGTCTCTTCAGACTCTTTTATTTCACCCAGAAGCTCTCAACACCCGCTCGAGGTATTTAGCCCTTTCTCTACAAGCTTCCATCTAACTGGTTGTATCATAGGCGTTAGCCCGGATGAAGAAGGGCTCGAAGGTGAGCATGATAAACAGGTCGACGACGAGCTAGACGAAATTTCTGGTTAGCAGTTGGTACTTGCAGGAAATAATCAACTCATGCAGAATTTCAAGACACGACCGGAGAAAAATTTCTTCGACATGTCAAAACCCTTGCCTCTGGGCTGGCCGCCATCCGCTATCTTTCGCTCTTTCCGATACCAGGCACCGTCCAGATCCAGATCGTCGAGGTCGCCGAGCCTACTAGTATCCCGGCAATTGATTCGTTCCTTGGCCTACGCGACGACATTCTCGACCGTGCGGGGCAGAGCGACCGAACCCGATCACCGAATGAGAAGGAGGAGCTTATTCTTTCGGTGGCCAACGTCGGTGCACTTGGAGACCCACTAAGTGAGCCAGAGGACACCAGTCAGGTTCATTGCGAGGCGAGTATCATGGCCCTCATGGTCGGAGGAGATCCAACGTTGATGACACCGCCTGTCGTCAGTGCATCGTTTTCTAGCTGCATTTACGGACATTGATACACATACTCAAGACCGACTGGCCGATCGGCATCCGTAGAAAATGCTGCTGGTGTTGCTGGAAGCTCGCGCAGCTCCTTCGTAAAGACGGCATGTTAATTTTCTTCGATCTTGTTGCTTATCGGTTGCTTACAACAGTGTTCATCGCAGGGACCCTCCTTCGTCCTGCACGAGACACATAACATGGTGTCTGGCTGGGTGCCTCCAGCCGGAATTCCTGAGAGGGTACTGGAGCAACTGCGCGATGCTTTATTAGAGGAGTACACCAATCTCTGCAAAGACGAAATCATGGCCCGAGGGAGCGCACAAACATCGCCCGCCTCTGAATCCGATTTCGACACCAACGAGTTCTATTAGGATGCGGGGACAGTTTCTTGTTGGCTCTGTTGGCTCTGCATGTATAAAACGTCGGTGTTTTGTTAGCGATAACAATGAGGGTGAAGAAACATAATCATTATCATGAAGCAACAAAACCAAATGGCGACGACATGGTATACCAATTAGTATGTAGGGAAAGAATCATGCCCAATCTAAGCGCGTCCCCTCCTCGGCCGCCACACGCCCTTCTTCTCGGGCACCGTCTGGAACCCATCGTCGTCTTTTGGCGGCTCCTCCTTGGGGGCCGCAGCAGCCGGGGCGGGAGATGCAACACGCACCGGCGAAGGCGGACCTCCAGCCGCGGCGGCAGCAGCAGCGGCCTGCCGCTCGCGCCACCCACCGCCCGGCGCACCCCCGCGCAGCGCACCAGGGACGTATTTCTGCACCGCCGGGCTGGGGCTCTCCGCGCGTGGCGGGGTCCCGGTGAGCGTCCCCGCGCGGGTCGGCGTGACGGGCACGCTGGGCGCAGGTGTTGCACCGGGACGGCGCCACACACCACCGTCACCGCCATTGGCGGCGGCGGGTGCGGCGGTGCGCGGGGCGGGGACGATGGGCTTGCGGACAGGGGCTGACTTTCTGCGAAACGGGCCTGGCGACGCGCTTCGGCCTCGTCCTCGCGCTGTTGTTGGAGACGCGCCTTCTCCAAGGCTTCGGCGCGCTCGGCCTCGCGGGCTTTGCGTTGCTCCAGTGCTTTTGCTTCGGCCTCGTGTTTGGCGGCTTCGGCAGCAGCCTCCGCAGCCTCTTCCTCGGCGCGAATGCGGTCTTCCTCTGCGAGGCGTTCTGGAAACGCATGACGTTAGAGGGAAATTTGTTACAAGTGAGAAGGACATACCCTCCTCCAACCTGCGCTCCTCTTCGATCCTCTCCTGCTCCCTCCGCTTCGCCTCCTCTATCGCGCGCCTCTCCTCCTCCCTCTTCGCCAAAACGGCTTTCCTCCTCTTCGCCTTCTCCTCTTCGATCTTCCGGCTTGCAGCGTCCTTCTTCTTCGCGTACTCCTCCCCCTTCTTCGCGAGCACCACCGCCCGCCGCGCTTCGTACTCGCCCATCATGCGCGCAAGCCGCTGCTTCGTCTCGAGATCCTCTTCGTGCGTTTTTCGCGCTGCTTCCTTACGCGCGGACTGCACGCCCGTGAACGTCTCGCGATCGACGGCCTGCTGCTGGTCGTAGTCATGCGCGAGCAGAGGCCGCTCATCCTTGCGGTACGCGCGCTCGATGTGGTCGACGCGCTTGGCAACGATGCGGAGGCGCTCGTTGAGGTCCTTTTTCTCCTTTTCGAGCTGCGCGACTTGCAGCCCGATGATGCCCTCCGTGTCGAGGGACGCGATTTTCTGCGGGGTTGATCAGTATGTATACAATAATAAAAAAACACGGGAATAAAGAAACCTCGTGATCGCCAGGCTTCAATATCCCCTTCTCCACCAGCGCAGCCTTGTACCGCTCTGCATCCTGCTGCTTCATATCTACCTGGATCTTGTGTATCCTCTCCAGCTCCCTCTTCCGCGCATCCTCCTTGGCGCGCCGCGCGTCCTCCTCCTTCTCGCGCCTGCTTGCATCCGCGCGCTTCAGCGCTTCCTCCTTCTCCTTCCGCACCGACAGCTCCGAAAGCAGCTCCCGCCGCCGGGCAACCAACGCCCGGCGCAGCTGCAGCGCCTTGCGCTCCACGTGGATCGCCGGGAGGAGCGCTGCGAGCTGCGCCTGGCCGTCCTCGTCCGAGGGGACGGGCGGCGGCGAGATGACCTCGAGCGAGTTGTGCAAGCAGCGCGCGACGCTGCCCAGACGCGTGCGCACCAGCTCTGCGATACTCGGCTGCACGGCGGCCTCGGCGCCCTTTTTCTCCGCGACGTTGGAGTGGTCGTGCTTGGAGGACGACGCGATGGGTGCCTCGTCGAGCGCATCGCCGAAAGGGTCGTCGACGAACGCGATGCTGCCGTCGGCGTGGTCGACGCGCACGGCGAGCTCGCCGCGGCGCGCGCAGCCCATGATGTAGGATTCGACCTGCTCGGGGTCGAACGCGCCTTTCTCGGCCTTGGGCAGCTCCTCGGTTTTCTCGGCGCTGGCTTCGCCCTCGACGGACGCGGGGGGAGTGGCAGCGGCTTCGCGGAGGGGGGCGACGAGCTCCATGATGAAGCTGATGCGTACACTGGCGTAGACCTGTGCGAGCTGGCTGAGGAGCCGGCTGAGGACGGCGCGCTGCAGGAGGGGGACGTAGGCCTTGTAGTCCTCGCTGGCGGACAATTCGCGCAGGATCGGCGCGACCTCGGTGCACAGGGTGAGCGGGTCGAACGAGACCTCGAGCACATTGTAGAGGCGCGTGATGGCAGGGGGAGCGCGGCGGAGAACGTCGCGCGCGAGGGCATCGGCGAGGAGGGACGCGCGCGTAGGTGGCCGAGGAAGGCCCAGGAGAGCGGTAAGACGCGCTTTCGCGGGTTCCTCTTGGGAGGAGGAGAGCCCGACGGGGACTGCGAGCGCGCTAACGAGGACTTGGCCTGCGAGGCGGGCGGCGTCTTCAGTGTCCTTGTCCTTTGCGGGGATGGTCGCAGAGACGGCGTTGTAGCGGCCCCAGGCGGCAGCGTGATAGAGGGCGTTACCGCTCATCAGGAAGATCTTGGTGAGCTTCTCGTAGTAGTTGGCCATCATGGAGGGCCGGGGCGCCTTCTTGGCCATGGTGAGCAGGTTGTGCACATCCTCGACGGAGCGGAAGGCCTCTTGCCATAGCTCGAGCTCGACGGCGGCAGAGAGCTGCGCGAAACGGGTGTCGAGGTGGTGCTGGAGGGTGTCGGGGTCGGCAAGGTTGATCGAGTGCGGCTGGTGCGAGTATTTTGCGACATTCGAGAGATGCAGACGCAGAGTTTCGCAAAGACGGCGAAACTCGACCTTGCGGTTGTGCTTCAAGCAGAATTTGAAGGCTTGTTGGGCAATGGTCTGGCCGTGTAGGCGTTCAATCCAAAAAGCCAATTTTTAGACTTGAAGGATTGGGACAGACCTGGTAGATGACCTCGAGCCGGGCATTGTTTTTCAAGGTCTCGAGGGAGGTGCGGTAGCTCTCCCAGAGAAACTTGAGCCACGGTGTCACCAAGGCTCTGTCGGTCCGATCCTTGCTCTGGTCGCCACTGACCGCACCGAGGAGGATGCTCTCGGGGGTCTCGCTGGCCTCGAGATCGTCGACGTCGACTGCGACCTTGACGGCCGCCTTTTCCTGGGCTTCGCGGACTTTTTGATCGGCCAAGTGGACAAAGCGCGTAATAACGGCCTCGATGCTCTGGACACTGGTGTTCTGTGCGATGTTTTTGTACTGCATAAGCCCCTCCTTTGCGGTGCGACCCTTGCGCATGTCGACGCAGAGCTCGACGAAACGGTGCATAATGGGCTCGAGGGAGGCCAGCGGCGTTGAGCGGAAACGTTTTGAAGAGAACATTTCTGTGAGGGACTGGAGGGCGGCATGGGTCTGGCCGACGCTGACAAGGCCTTCTGCCTGCTTCAGCACCGTCTCGGGCTTGGAAAACGGCGCCATGACGAGGAGACCAGAAAATTACCCTTTGCTCTTGTTATGAACAGACGCCGTCGGAAACGGGTGCTGACTCGCAGCCGTGACACAAACCCACGATCACATGACCAGAACGCCAAGCTGGCCTGTCATGATGGATCATTAAACCTATTCAGGGCTCGAATGTGGGCTAAGTATTCGGTCTCTACCGTTCTAAATGCCGCCTCAAGATTAACTGTCACCAGAAATAGTTTCAATTTCTCAGCACTCACTGCATCCATCTTGATTGTTGGGCGAGTCCATTGTGGGCAGCCACGGTCGCCACGCACTCTCAGCGCTCAGCATTTACCGTCTCTTGTATCACTCCACTGCTTCTCCCGCGTGTGACTGACAGGCGGAAAGCAGTTACAACACTGTTAGTCTGTTACTACGTCCCGCGCACAGCCGCGCACATAGGCGTTCCCTGTGTTCCCCATGTATCCGCACTTATGTGCTGCTTTTCTCTTGCTGCTCTTTCCGTCCCTCCTGAGAGCTCAGCACCCACAGCATGCAATTACCAGCTTCCCAAATCTACCTACGAAACTATTTTTCCCCAGCAACACCACGGTAAGTCGTTTATTTCATCGAGAAACGTGTGCTAAACCTCCTCGAGACTGGGATCTACCATGACTCTGTCGAGGGCAACATTTATGTATCGGTCGACGAAGGAAAGACATGGCACGCTCCAGACGATATTCCAAAGGGCGCCGCAGCAGTGGTTATTGAGCATCCATTTGACAACTCCTTTGTGAGTTTCGTCCTTCCTGATGTTGTGGCCTCGCCCTGACATTTACCAGGCATTCGTTCTGACGCGCAAAAAAACTCACTATCGGACCGCAGATCGGGGAAAGACTTGGCGTACTTTTGATGTTCCTGCTGAAGCTGCATTTGTGGCCAGGCCGCTTTCCTTCCATTCCGACCCCGAAAAGTACGGATATATTCTTTACCAGGGCACGGTATGCGACAGGAGTGGCTGGGCGGCCATTTGCCATGACGAGGTGAGTTTTTAGCGGCTAATTTATTGCGCGCGCCTTCTTATTCATGTTATAGACATACTACACGAAAGACGCTTTCAGTTCGATGCCAAGGCTGCTGCTTGAAGAGACATCCCGTTGTCAATTTGCGCACAGCAGTCTCGAATTCAAGCCCGAAGCGCATTCGGATCTCGTATATTGTGTCGCGTACGATACCAAGACTACCAACGGCGGTCATACCCTCTCTTCATCCCGTCTATTCTCGAGCACGGACTTCTTCGAGAGGGACAAAAAGCTCGAAGACCTCGGCATCGGTAGAAACGCTCAAGGTGTACTATCCTTCGCTATCGTATCTAAATTTGCCGTCGTTGCGCTTAAGGATCTATCCCCCGGCGCCCCCAGTGACGTACTGCTCTACGTGACCGTAGACGCCAGGACTTGGGTCAAGGCCCAATTTCCTCACGCTTCCTCTGCCATACTCCACGAGAACGCCTATACACTTGTGGAATCCACAATCAATTCGCTGGCCGTTGACATTGCCCTTCAAGGCCAGAGCTCCATCGGAACCTTATTCGTCAGCGATGCCAATGGCACGTTCTTCGTCCAGAGTCTCAAGGACACCAATCGGAATGAGATGGGGTTCTTTGACTATGTGCGCATCCATGGGCTTAACGGTATCGTTATCGCCAACACCCTCTTCAACGCGGAGGAGGTAGAAGGCAGGGGGGATCCCAAGCAGCTCCGGTCTGTTATCACATTCGATGATGGAAACACCTGGGCTCCGCTCCGCGCTCCCTCCAGGTACAGCGACGGCCGTTGGGTGTCGTGCAATCCGGACGATACCGAAACCTGTTCCTTGCATTTCCACTCCGTTACTACCCCACATGACTTCGGACCTACGTTTTCGTCACCCGCTCCTGGGATTATCATAGGTGTCGGCTCGATAGGGAACTCGCTGCTGTCGTACGAGGAGAGCGACACCTTTTTGAGTACCGATGGTGGGGTTACTTGGAGCATGATGACGCAGGGCGCCCACAAATACGAGTTTGCAGACTCGGGCAGCATCTTGGTCATCGTCAACGACGAAAAAATCATCAGCAATGTCCGGTATTCTTTAGATCTTGGCAACAACTGGTACGAGTTACGATTTTTTTCATTCGAGTTTTTCGTCACTCCTGCAACCTTTTAGGAAAACCTACGACTTTGGCGTCAACCTGCGGGCTCGCGCACTGCTCACCTTGCCTGACTCCACGTCGCAAAAGTTCCTCCTCGTGGGTCAAGTCGCCCGCAAGGATCAGTCGAAGGAGATTGGACGATTCGTTATCGTGCACCTCGATTTCTCACCCACGAGGAAGAATAGGTGTACGGAGAATGATTTTGAGAAATGGTATGCAAGATCGGCGAGGAACACCGAGTGTCTTATGGGTCGCAAGGTACGTGTCCGGCCAATCTGGTCTCGGGTGTCGCCAACAGCTCTTCGTGATATAGCAATGGTACAAGCGTCGTAAGACCGACGTTGACTGCTACGTCGAGGAAAAATACCCGGATCCCGTTCGCAACGAAGATAACTGCCCCTGTACAGACGCAGATTATGAATGGTAGGACGATCGACCCCTTTGTCGTTTCCCACTAAAATATTTCGGCCTCGCAGCGACTACAACTTTGTGCGCGACGGCGATAAATGTGTAGCTGTTCTTCCCGAGCCCATTCCGGTCGGAGCCTGTAAGACCAGAGACGCCACGTACATGGGCTCTTCCGGATGGCGGAAGGTTCCGGGTAATACATGTGTGGGTGGAAACAAGGACCAGAAAGTGAAAAAGCCGTGCGACCGTGGTGCGTCACCCTGGTCTACTAACATTTTGAGACTGACACTACGACTGTTCAGGACAACCCCCAGAGGGTGACGTTATTCACCAGACGGTATGCCTTTGATTTGTACCCGAGATCAACGGATTGATCCTCGTTTCTCTAGTTCATTTTCCCGAGTCGAATCGTTCAGCATGCATATTTCCAAGAATCGACAGTAGGTGCCCATCCTGCTCAAAAATTCAAGTACTTATCATATTATCAGACAATTCTCGTTCGTTTGGAGGACCACAGTATCTGGCAATCGCTCAACGAGGGCTACACATGGGACCAAAAATTCCCGGAAGAGCACTTCCTGGCATTCTATCACCACAAATACAGCTCCGCCCGCGCATACCTCGTCACAAATAGCAACAAATTTTACACAACAACCGACAGTGGGCGGACATGGAACCCCCTCCAAGCGCCAACTCCCCCGAATTCCTTCCGCGCCCAAGTCCTCCGATTCCATCCCGATTCGGACAAGCTCATCTGGACAGGGAACAAGGATTGTGATGGGCCGCTGGCGCGAAATTGTCACGCCGAGGCACAGTACTCACGCACCAACGGCCGCATATGGACGTTTGTTGAGAATTATGTGGTTAATTGTGCGTGGGCCCAGGACTTGAGGCTGGATGCGGACCCGACGGAGATTATGTGCGAGTCTTATCAGAACAAGACGGGCTCGCAACGATTCTTTCAATCAGATAATCCTTTGGCTCTCGTCGAGGGATCAAGTTACTTCGCCAAGAGAAAGACGTTGTTTGATAGAGTTGTCGGCTTCGCCAAGTCTTCTGAATTCTTGATGGTCGCAGAGGTGAGAATCTGGAAATTATTTCTAGTGTGGCCGTTGATCGGTATTTCCAAAGCTCTTACCGCAGAAACGATCCCTAGATCTCCAGATTTCACTCGACGGTGTCAACTTCGCCACCGCGCTGTTCCCCCCGACCCTACATCCCGATTCTCATGTGAGACCCAATGTCAAATATCTTACTTTCGTCCTCACTGTGTTTTGTAGGCCTACACTATTCTTGAGTCGTCCACTGGTGCTCTTTTCCTTCATATGACCACATCGGAGCCGCCGAGTCCCTATTGGGGCAGTATCCTCAAGTCCAATTCGAACGGAACATATTTCGGGCTCTCCATCCAGAATGTGAACCGAGATGACCGTAATTTTGTCGATTTCGAGAAGATGATCGGTCTTGATGGAATCGCCTTGGTCAACGTCGTCGCGAATCCTCGAGAGGCTGTTGTAACGGGCCGAAAGGTCTTGCAGAGCCGGATCACCCATAACGATGGTTCGTGTTTGCGTAGTATTCGGTGCAAATGAGAGCGTTTATAACGTTTCATTCAAGGTGCTACGTGGAAGCCACTGGTCCCTCCTGCGAAGGACTCACTTGGCAATAATTATGAGTGTCAAACCCTGACCTGCGCGCTTCATGTCCACGGCAAAACGGCGCGGACCGATCTTCGGGCAACATATAGCAGCTCCTCAATCGTTGGAGTCATCATAGCTGTCGGCAATGTCGGCGAGTCTCTATTGCCGTACGACCAGAGCGACACCTTCCTTAGCCGCGATGGCGGATTCACTTGGGAGGAAGTGCACAAGGATGCGCACTTATGGGAGTTTGGCGACTCTGGGTCGGTATTGATCATGGCCAATGACCGGGAGCCAACGGATCGTGTATTATTTAGCACCGATGAAGGGTTAAGATGGCTCGAGTACCAATTCGCCCACGAGAAGATGCGTGTGCACACGATCACAACGGTGCCCTCGGACACAAGCCGGCGATTCAACCTTCATGCATACGTTCCTCATTCTGCTGGTTCCACTTTGGTGCATCTGGACTTTACGGCTCTGACCACGAAACAATGTAAGCTGCCTAACTGCTTGCGCGTTCCCATGCTGATGTCAAACCCTAGGTGTGATCAGCGTTGAGGATCCCGGAAAAGATGATTTTGAGCTGTGGAGTCCCAGTGAGGAGCGTCAAGATCAATGTTTGTTCGGCAGACAGGTTTGATATCCTGCTTTTTATTCTGGCGGCACCACTGACAGTGTTAGACTCTCTATCATCGCCGTGTTCGTAACACCAACTGCGTTATTGGTGCGCAACCCCAGGCTACGGCGCGTATTATCAAGAATTGCACATGCATTGCAACGGACTTTGAGTGGTTTGTTGCCTTGGGAGCCTGCCGACAACTCTGCTCATAAATTTCCAGTGAATTCAACCATGTCAGGAACTACACTGGCGAGTGTGTTCTCGCTCCTGGCACGACACCACTGCCCGACGACCCCGACGCCGCATGCCGCGGCAACGAGGATTATTGGTATGAACGGACACCGTACCGAAAGATATCCTTCTCAAGTTGTGACGGTGGTCTGCGGCTCGATCGGGGCGGTCAACACCAGTGCTCCGCCCTCGCTGTCGACACAGGCCCCAGGTTCTTAATCATAATGCTCTCGACAATATTTGTGTTGCTTGTCTCGTTCTGCCTTGTCTTGTTCTGGTATTACCGCCGTAAAGCCCAGGGGTGCGTTTTTTTTTCTGTGTGCGCAAGACTATTCTGACCAGCATAGTAGGGCCATTCATCTACCCGGTCCCGAGAACACGAATTGATGCTGTTTGAAATGTCGATATTCACATATATATCCTCACCGCGTTCCTTTTTCTCTTTTTGGTGATGTTGAAGAGAGGAAGAAGGTCGTTGAATTTAAAACAACTAGATACTGTACTCCACGCACCGTCTTTTTTTTTTGTCATCGTTCAACACTACATTTGTGGTCTATACTCGAAATAGGGCTCGTGAGTCAGCCACTTCGCGTCATGCAGGTCTTGTTTGGCCCAGAGGTCGACGCTGGTTACCGAATCGGGTTTGTCCGCTTAACTTTTTTTCGAACTCCCATGGGCAAGTCGCAAAAGAAACGGTCGATGCGGCGGCACAACCCCGTGCGGGTCCCCGACTCGCACCTGCCAAAGGGACTCGCATCTGCTTCAGAAACGTCCTCCAAAACCGCGGCCATTCTGCCCATAATTCAGAAGGTGGCGAAATAATCAGTGGTTGGTGCTTGAGGATTTAGGATTTCTATTCCCTGGTAGATGGAAGGCACAGACGCCGCGGAGCGCAAATGGGCCTGTGTCGCCGTATCGAATCTCATTCAAAACGATCCGTCGACGCGAAGATTGCTGCAGGGCAAGAATATCGTCGGCGCGCTGATCACGCGCCTCACGGACAGCGAGGAAGAAGTTGTCGTAGAGGCTTTGGGTGCCCTCCGGTATGTAAGCCGCAATATAGCTGACCATACCTTGTGCTGACCATGCCAGGAATCTATGCATCGACGGTGGGTATGACATTTGCGCGGAAATGTACAACAAAAGCATCCTGGTTCCGCTACGGACGTTTGTGCCCAAGGTTCAATCTCCGTCGTCCAATTTCTGCTCGCGACTCAGCGACTGCACAGGTATCCACGACCCTCGCCCAGTACCTAGAAGGCGCACAAAACGCACCTGAAAACGCGCAAAAACTCGTTTACGAATTCGCAGACAATCTCATCACGGTCCTTTGGTGTCTCTCGTGAGGTTATTTGTTCTCTTCTGGTGCAAACACTAATAAATCCAAGAGAGACTTCCAACAAAGCACTAACCGCAATAAACGAAATGAAACTGACGCCGTTCCTCATGTCCTTCCTCGCCGCGCGCGAGAAGATCCCGCTCGCACCCGTAACGGCTGCAGGTACGTTCACCCCCCTTCCGCCCTTCACCTTCAGTGACCTTTGAATTGTGAACGCAGCCCAATGCCTCTATGTACTCACGGACGACAACTACCCCGCGATCTCGGACGTGCGTGCCGACGGCGGGTACATTGCGTGCCTCATGTCCATCATCAATCCCGACGAAACCCAACCCCTCCCCAACGGTAAGGCGCCGGAATCTCAATCTCCCGACCCGCGCCCGGTTACGCTGCGCGTGTTGGCGTCTGGTGAGTTTGTCCATTCCTCGATGATGGACTTTATTGAGGCGCTGCAGGCATCCTGCGCAACGTCTCCCCCATCCCCCCGCCCTCCGCTGCATCAGCAATCGACGTCGACAAGGAGATCGTACTTCCGCAGCTGCAGCCCGTCATCGCGTCTATATCTCTGACTGACGCCTCGGCGTCTGCGCTAGAGCTCATCTCGCAGCATGTGCGCTTCTGATATGTTTTACTTCTTTTATTATTCAGTTATTAACATGACCGAAATGGATTTAGACGGAGACGCCCAATATCGAGAACCTCACGTTGAAAAACACGCCAAAGAGTGATCACAGGTCGCCTGCGGAGATTGAGCTGGAGCGATTAGAAGGACGGTTAAGAACAGTGCAACTCGCATTAGAGATCCTCACGGGTGTTTGTGCGACGCTGCCTGATCCCGAGCCCGATGTGGCTCCGGGGCAGGGTGAGGACGGTGAAGATGGAGATGAGGGTAAGTATCTCTTTCCACCCTCGATTAGTACAGAGGGTTTACAATTGAGTGCAGAAGATATGGCGGACGGTGCTGAGGCCCCGGACGCAGACGACGAGCTCCCGGCCGACATGGACATGGCTGTTGACGATGCGGTCAACGGCATGGACACAGACGCAGCAAGTGCGCCGACTACCCTACCAGCACTTGTCCAACCGTTACTTGCCCTCGTGCAACCCACGACCCTCTCCTTCCCCCCGCTGGCCGCACCCTCACCGCATCCGCCAACCACCTCCGTTCTCGGCGCAATCCACTTGGCCGCGCTTGAGTGCCTCAACAACATCTTCCTCGCCCTTGCGCGTGCTGCTGCCTCAGCGCCAGCCAGCGCGGTGAACGTGGCGGGCGGACGAGCGGTTTGGGATGCCCTGTGGGCGGCGCTGAGCGCGGTGGGCACGCAAACGGGTCTGGGGCAGGAGCGCCGACGCGCGGTGTGGGAAGTTGCGGCCGGCGTGCTATGGGGTGTCGCGAGCGTGTGCCGCGGGAATCTCGTACGCATTCTCCATTGTTTTCTACTCCCCAGTTAATTTTATATCGCTTCCAGGAACCCAAAGCAGAGCAGGTGCAAGCGCTCATGGCATTATGTGATGGAGCCGCAGCCGACGACCAGCTGCGCGTAAAATGTATCGGCACGCTCGAGTCCCTCGCGCAGAACCCGGCCTTTGTCGACGCCAACGGCACCATCGCCGCGTACCTACTTTCCATGCTCCCCGTAGGGAGCACGCCGTCGCCTGCGGGCACGGAACCGATGCTGCAGGCCGCGTCATCTCTGATCGATATCTATTCGGACGAGGGCGCGCCGTGGGACGCAAACTTCCGCGCAGGGGGGTATCTCGAGCGGCTTGCGGGGAGCGTAGATGGGGTGAAGAAGGCGGTGAAGGCGATTGATCGGAGGAAGGAGGGTGGGAGGGAGCTGAGGAGGAGAGGAGAGGAGGTGCGCGATAATTTGGTTGCGTTCCTCGAGTATCGCAGGGGGCTAGGGCTGTAGATGGCATTCACTCTGGCCTCTATTTATGATATAGCTCTTGGTTTAATCCGCAAGCCGTGGATCAAACTTGCAACGACTCGCAACAACTCGTGATGGTCAAAGCGCAAGATACGAACTCAGTCACAACGAACAGACACACACAGGGCCAGCACCTCGATACAAGGGAGGGATCAATGAACCAAGTGCGCGGTATTCTAAGGAATGGAATTTTAGAGAACGTAGAGACATTTTAGTCTAAAATTGTCATTGCGCGCCGGAAGCATCTGCAGCGCGGAACGCCCGGAAAATTACGAGGGGACGACCCATGGCTTGAAAGCATTGTCAACGGAGTGCACGGAGGCGTTCAGCGCGGGAACGGTGCGCCCTATAACGGCACGAAAGTCCGAGTTTTTTATCCAGTCGAGGCCCGGCTGCGTGTACTAAAAAGGAATGCAAGAATCAACGAAGAACCAACTGGGAAAGAAGTGGCACTCACCACAGCAGCGGTGTAGTCCGTGGTGAAAAACCGGTCGGTCATCAGGCGACGCGATGCAGCAAGGATAAATCCCTGGAATTGCGTGTTGCTGAACGCGAAGCCGGTGGCGCGCGGGCTCTCGGCAAGGTCACCTGCGAGCAGATCAACGCTTTCAACGTCGTCTCCGTAGATCGCGCGCAGGGCTGCGACACTGGCTTTGTCATCAGAGATATCATCCATAGTTTTAGCGGGGGTGAGAGAGAAAAGACGGCGGAACTCGTTGTAACGCGGGATACCGCGTTCGCGATCCCGCAAGATATCGATGGCGCCCATATCCATCGCTCCAAATGGTGCTCCAGGTTTGTTCAAAGTCATCATCTGCGACGGGTAGTTGCCAAGGATCTATATGGCACGATGAGGAAAGATAATTCATCGGTGGTTAAGGACCTACCAAGGCTCCAGGATTATCCACACCTAGATACAGCGTAATGAGACCCATGATGATAATGATAATTATCCACACACCGAACGTAAACACGACATCCGTGAAATTGTTCCCTCGGATAACATTCTGGGCTCCGGTGAAGGCATACTCAGAAATGTTGTATGTGTTGGCTGTGTTTGAACCGTCAACGTGGCTTCGGATGGTGATATTGTCGCGCAAGAGAGAGTGGAAGCGGTAAATGCTGACGAACTCTTCGCTGTGCGCGAATTGGACCCCATCAAAGTCGGGTGGCCCGCCGACAATACCGAACCAAGCCTGAGAAACCTCCTCGGTGAAGATATCGGGAATGTCCTTGAGCCATTCCGGAGCTAATCCGTTCCAATTGACGTTCATCCCCACTTCAAGGATTTCATCTTGAAGAAGTGCAGGTGTCCACTCCACGGTGTGCACCTTGGCGTTGAGGGCGGTAGTGATGAGACGCGCATGGTCGAAGATTTGTGTATCGTTCCAGGTTGGATTACTATGATCGTAAATCAATGGATGTTTAATAATGAACGTGAAGGAGACACCGACTTTTGTTTCAACATATCGCATACCAAATTGTGTTCCTTGGTCCTTGAGAACGCATTATTCTCGTCAATTCAGTCAAAACGGTGGCGAAATTTACACATACCAGATATTGTGCAGCATAGACAAGCCGGCCCACCTATCGTGCGGCGTTAGCTGACATTCAGACTATCGCAAACTACGTACCAGTTGTCGTTGAATCCGGTTATATCCAGGCCATTGGGACCGACAGGAAGCAAGCCATCATCAGCGACTTTCATTTTGCCGTCGACATACGAGCGCAAAGTGGCGTGGGTGGCCTCGTCGGAACCGTAGACCTGACTGAGATCCCACCAATGAGTATTGATGTTGTTGTAAGTGTCCGGGCGGCCAACGTGAGTATCCTTGAGCGTGCGTCGCAGTGTCATATTGGTCTGGCCAGTAGCCCGCAAAGGATCGTTCGCAGGCAGCTCGAATGACATGAGGTTATTGGGGTCGTTGACCGCTCCGTGGCTGAACCAGTCATGAGTTTGGAATTGAATCCAGGCTACGAGAGTCTTAGCCCAGAGATGAGAACTGCACAATGTGCATACCTGCGGCAAGGAGGTTGATGGAAGTGGCGGGCGTGAAAGTTTGGCGCTTAAAGAGCTCTTGGCTGATCGTGCGCGGATTGGGCGTGTACAAAGTATCCGTCTCTCCCCAAGTGTCGTTAATGGGTACGAATCGGATAAAACGGGTGCCAGCGGATCCCATCCCTGGTGTGTCGAGGTTATTGCACAAACCGTTTATTGTGCGAGCAGCTGAGTAATCGTCGGGTCAAACGCGGATTTCCCTCCTTGATACAGCGACTGACCTGTGTTTATTCCGTCGCAGGTGCTGACAGGAAATTCGCCCGGAAGGTAAGTATCGTAAAGATTGTTGGCTTCGAGATGGGTGCGCGTTGCACCGAGGTAGATGAGGGCGACATATAAGGGCAGCTAATAGGAATTCGCAGTCAGATACCACAGTTAGATACGGCGCAGAGCGTGATAAGAAGCAAACGCACCGTCCACCAGTTGGGTATTATGATGTAGACCATCGTGAAAGAGAAAGGGAGAAAGAATAGAAGGACATTTTGCCGTTGCAAAGCCCATTAAGAGGTGCACGATAAGTCGTCGGTTAGCAGTCGGCAACACGCGATGTCATGTGTTTTTGTGAAGAAACATGCATGCAGGCAGTGATGCAACGCAGATCCGTGGCTATACTAGGCCAGTCGATCGCGATCGTTGAACGATTCGTTTCACTTTCTTGGAGGTTTCATGAGTGGTTCATGAGGTTTGCGAGGTTCAGCCTGGTTCAGCCTCAACTCTCAAGCGAAGGGGAAAAAACTTACCATTTTCCCCTGCAAAATGGAGCCTTCGAATTCGTGATCCCGATGGGTGTCTTGCCCTTGAAACCGCCGGACGGCGGGTGTGCAAAATCCAGTCGGAATCTAAAAAAAAACAGAAAACAAAAATAAAAGGACGCTTGAAGTTGATGCGGATGCTCGCATCGGGGAACAGGGTTAGTTGGTCACTTCGATGACTAATCTGCGTACGGCGCGTCGGGTAAATGTAGGAGGAACATTTTCGATCCAAATGGTGATAAACCGGGGTCCTAATGTAGGGCGTGGATGCCCCCGAGCTCGAGTCCCCGCGGCTGAACATTCCTGGAAAGTACCAAGTACAGGATCGTGAAACTTCGCGAGAAAACGACGAAATAGCATACCCGAAATCCACAGGAACGCGCGCTCGCATCAACGACACCATACGAGCCTTTGGAATCTGACACAGCGTTAGGATCTTGAAAGCATTATTCAGCGCGACCTCACACAGCGACGCAATCGACACCGATAGCAAATATGGTGACCCCTGCTTTGTTGATTGTCCTCGGAGTCTGAACGAGCTGAAGTTGTCGGAAACACGGAATGACGTCTCAGAAAAGAGGCGGCGAGTCACTTCAGTGACCGCGACCCGATCGAGATTGTTGGCATACTAACCGCACAGAAAAAAATCGCAGGAATTATTCATTATACATACGCGTATTCTAGTGGATTGGTACACCGAGCGAACGCTCACTCGCGCTGCAGCTCGTCGTGGATCGAGAATCCCAGTCTTCTCTGGGTTTTAGTCGCCTTCCGGCCTCCCGTTTGTCTGCAAGCGACCAAGTCAGGAGAGGTATGAAAATGAAGAAGGGAAAGCACATACCGCTGCTCCTGACATACAAAGCTCTCTGGGGCTCCCTCCCAGTCCTCCAGTACATACTTACCGACGCCAGCGTGGAACGCGTCGTCCTCGCCCGTCCCAAACAGATCCAACGCGAGTTGCGTGTGGCTCACACCGGCGTACGTCGTCGGACAACGCGGATTCACGAGAATACGCGCAGGGCGGAAGACCGCGTTGGGCATCGAGAGGTGTACTGGATCTACGAAGGGGTCTAACTCTGCCGGGGGTTCGGCGCCCTCCTCTTCGGGCATCGCGTCGTAGTCCGATCCGGCGTTTGCATCTGCATCGACACCGGGACCGGCCGGCTTTCGCCGCCCAGCGGCGGCCTGTGCTTGACCTTCTGCTGCCTCAGGGGCCTTTGCATTGGGGTCAGCTGGGTCGCGCCCGGCGACCACTTCCGGTTCACGGGCGGCGACGTCGACTGCGACGCGACGCGCGAGTTGACCTGCGCCATGGTTGTTCACCTTGTCGACCTCGTCCATCGCGTCGCGCGCGCTGCGCACCCAGAGGTCGCGGCAGAACCATGCCTGGCTGCTGTCGAGGCACGGGGCGTCGGGGTCGCGTATCGGGACCATCTCTGCACGACTGAGGTTGTGGTAGTCGGAGCCAGCACGGTACTCGATGCCCTTGTAGTACGACTGTTCCGGGTCGACGACGTGCGTGCCGGATTCGCAGCAAAATACCTGGAAGGGTAGGTGCTGGGCGTAGCGAGAGGCACCGAGACGGTCGCGCGGTGGTACGGCTTCTGCTTTGGACGAGGATTTAGACTGTCGGAACTGGTCGCCGTCGATGTCGCGTGTTCGCCATCTGGCTTGAGGGTGAGTTATGCAGAGTACATTAGTCGGGAGCACGCACCGGTCCGAAAATATAAAGAAACCATTGTGCTCTGCCCAATCCATCCCGCAAACCATCGCTGCCTCATTTACGAAGCTAACCTTGATCGTCTCAAGGATATCGTTGGGGCACGTAAATCCCTTGAGCCAAATAACCCGGTGAAATCGTATTCCACGCTTCTGCAGCAGCTCGCGTAACGGCTCGAGAGCCAAGTTGCGCATATGTGCCTCCTCGAGCGGGTAATATGCGGCCGAGGGGTCTTCTGTCATGCCCGGGACTCGACGAATGCGGAACGGCACACCGAGCAGCGTGAGGACAGCCTCACATAGGTCTGTGAGCGTCTCTGTCGAATCGGTAGAGTCGTAATCGAGCATTGAAACGAAGAGGTTGTTTGTGCCAAGTCGTTTTGCCATCTGGACGATGACCGCAAGCTGGTCGACGAGGAAATGGTCGGCCGAGTGGATTACGATGGCGATATAGTAGAGGTGGTCCTCGCGAACGAGGTCATCGTATGCGTGTTCGTGCTTGTTCTGGCCAAAGGGGCGAGTAAGGGTCGGACACAGCGCAGCGACCCAGCCGTTGAGCGAGAGAAGCTGGTCTATGGCGCCAACTACATGTTGGGCATCCATGGACGACGTGTCCTTGCTCACCATGCTGCAAAACCCATGAGAATTCGCCAAAAAGGGGTCTGAGACACTAGAGACGCACTAGGGCATTTGGAATCGCTCCCAATAGTCGTCGACGCCATTGCGGATTTGCGCACCCATGAGCTCGTCCCGCTCGTCCCTACCCATGCGAGCCTGCAAGAACTGGTGCTTCTGGACATTGAGGGACTTGTCTGGGCGAGTTGCACGCTCGATGAAGTTGTGCTCCTTTATCTGGTGGGACGCATAGCCGGCCGCCGACGTCGGTGACGAGAAGAAGATCCAGCGAACAACAAAGGCGCAGACGGCGATGAAGAAAACACGCGACAGGCTGCGTCGCCGCAAAGAGATCATCGTAGACACAAGCGCAAATCCAAATCCAACTTCGGCTATCGTACAAAATTAAATAGTTCCGCGCTATAACCAATTAAACCGCGATCGTCCCTCCTCGAACTCCTCGTCTGCCCCAGGCGACACTGGATATGCATAGTCCCGCCGCGACGACGAAGACTCGACCGTCAACCCAAACAGCGAGCTGTCTGTCCTTCCGTCTACTATGGAGGAGAATACAACACCGCTCGCTTCAGACTCGGTCGTGACTGAGTGCGCAGTTCCCGAGGTTACAATCCGTCGTTGGCGTAAGATAAGCAAGAGTACACGGCTGCACAACACGGAGTGTATGACGCGTTGTGGGCTTTTCAAGGGTCAGTCTCGAATGAATCCAAATTTTGAACCAACGCACGTTCCCAACCAGTTTGCAAACATCGTCTGGAAAGGTGTTCAATTAACTATGAATGCTTCCACTTGACGACTTACTGGTGCAACGATGGGGACCAGCACGTTGGCGGTAGATAAAACTGTGGCGGTAAGTCGGACGAACGCCCGACAGTAACTTTCTCACTTACTTAAAAGATACACATAAAATAACATTCCTGAGCACGTCAGATTCAGCGTGCACGATTTATTGAATGCCACTCACCGTCCTGATACAGTTTCAATATCCATGGCACCCGCGAACGGCGCACTTGAGGAAACAATAAATCAATTGATCCAGACAGGGAGAATGTTGCTCACGGTCCCGATACGCTTTTATAGCCGTCAAAACCGCGATTGCTGACGAAGAATGTGAGTCTGGAGGAGCTCCGCTGTCGACGCGCCCAACGTACCCGTCTCGGAAATCATAATCATCATGTACCCGAAGAGGATTACATGTCCGGCGTGCGAGAGCGTGCATCCCAGACCATCCGATTGGGTATCTTTGGCCCCAGGCAGTCAGCACGGGTGCAGAGGGATGGATAAAAATATAGATGGACGCACAACGTAGGGAAGCTGTCTCCAGCTGCACGAAAACCGCCATGGGGACAAACGAGCACTGCGAAGAATCGTATCAACGCGACGCAGAGTTGGATTGAGGACGTACCAGCGCTAGGCCGCACAGAAAATAAAGTACGCTGCGTTTCCGTTCCCAGATAGCATATGTGCGCAACATGAGGATCCCTGCGCAAATCCGTTCATATTGGACGCGTTCAAGGATTCACGTACACTCTCTCACCTTCGGATAACATGATCCCGAAGGCCGAAAGCCCTAAATGAAATGACGTTGGTTGAGTGCTATTTTTTCGCAGAATGAAGACATACAGAAGACGGCCGTATTTTGCATGAGACAAGTCTTGAAGCGATGAATCCGAGGACGAACGGGGCTTAACTCAGGATACATACCTCTGGTGGCATGCGGGTAAATTTGGCTGTTGGAATTTTCTCAGCACCAGGATGCACAAATTGTGAAAGCTCGGCTTTACCAGAAAAACTCAGGAATGTGTCGACAAACGGCAGGTATCGATTAAGCAGAAATAGTGCGGTGCTCATGGACCAGGGCTGCGGCCACACGTAGAGTATCTGGTGCGAAGGTTCATCTCCACAGACGGGCAAGAATGCAGTCCCAAGACGCACCTCTTGGTCGAGCGTGCATAGTAGGTCATAAACCTAGTACCAGATGAGCTCCCGAGAGTCAAAAAACCAGCCAGGACGGATTTCAGACCAGAATTGTCAAGCAAGAACAGAGAGTGCTTGGGATGAGACGAGCTTCAAAGGTCTGGTCAGGAATGGTCGCCCAGAAACGACGCGACTCGTCAGCGTTGCGCTGGGGCCAAAGCTGCGCGACCTACCGCGTCCAAGGTGCCCATAGAGAGTGTGTTAAGCAAGAGAGCGTGGAGCAATTAAAAGGAAGGTCGTCGATACCAGGTCCCGGTCATGGGAGTGCGATTTGGAAGCAGGCCGCACCCGGAAACTCTGCTTCCACGCTCAAGCCACAAGCGTGATGCCATCTGGAAAACATACTCCCGGCCCGGGACGCTTTCGTTGTTTCCGTCACCACTCAATCGCTGAACATGCTCAATGGAACCTGCCACAAAATCTAACCACAGCCAGTCATAGTAAAGCCGCGAATGTTTTCAATGGTTTCACGTTGAAATCGGTTATGTACCCCCCTGGTACCTCCCTTCTCAGGCTGGTTCACACGGTGCTTCGTATCGCGAGGAAGGTATTGCTGCGTCGGGACCATTACTATCTAAATCTACAGTTACAGGCTACCGAAACTTCTCCCCCCCGCTCATCACGCCAATATGGAACTCCAATTGGTAGACTTTACAAAGTCCGCCCAAGTTCGTGTTGGTCGTGCGAGATGGCGACGACTTGCATCCGTAGTTTTCCCGGCGTAATCTTTCGCAAAGGTATAGTTAGTAGGCGCAAAAATACTGCCGCGCAGTCTAAATTCTTACATCCCCACTCTTCGTGATATTTTAGGCTTTCCAGAACTTCCAACGCGACGCTCCGAGGCAGACCAGTGGCTGCCAAAAACTCCTCGTCCCCGATACGGGCAAAGGTAATCTTCTTGCCGGTGACTGGGTCCAAAAAATCAGACCATCTGCTCCATTGAGAGAACATCGGAAATAGAACCCACTCTCAGCAAGCTGGGATACCATGTCGCCAACGGTTATGTCCTCTCCAGAGGTAAGTACCTCCGATCCCGCGCCAAATTCTGGAGACTCTATAGCTTCCTGGACAAAGAGCCCATAATCGTGCGGGGTATCAAGCACGGGAAGAAGGGTCTGCGGGCCGACGGGTAAGGCAAGTACGAACGAGCCGTCTGCCTGTTTCTTCGGCTTCATCCCGTCAAGCTTCGCAAAATTGCTCGCATACCACCCGGACTGAACATTCACGAAAGGGATTCCAGAATGCCGCCCGTACTCTGTGATCTCGCCCTTGCCGTTAAAATGGTGGACGTTTGGGTACTTCCCCTTCGAAACTTTGATGATGGACTCCAAGCCAGACCAGATGAATAGCTTCACGCCGACTGTCTTGGCCTGGTCGATGAGCATCTTCACCTCAGCCACTTCCTACATGGAGCCATTCAACGAGAAATCCGCGTTCACTGCGAAGAACCAATGCGCACCCGGTTGACGTCGAGATGTTCCCAGTAGTTGGTGACCACCTGATAAGCCGTTGGAAAAAGAATCTATCGGCACGGCGCGTGACCTACGAAGGTAATGTCGGCTCCGTTGAACGCTTCGCGAGCACCGGTAGCGTTGTCGCTTGTGAGCGAGACCGCGACGACCTCAACGCCCTTTGCAGCGAATTCCTGAGCGGCGGGTTTATTCACATCGCGGGTGAGGCCACGGATGCGATATGGTTTGCTCGATTCTGCGAGCGCGTTCACGACACTCCCACCCTGGTTTCCTGTTATACCGACGACGACGATGAGGGGAGCGGAGGAGTCTTGAGTGATTGTCATGCTGGGATTAAGTTGTCGAATGGTTCGAATGTTCAAACACAGCAGCGCCTTTTATATACAGATGAGTGCGGTCTTAGTCGGATGTCGGTTCTCCAAATCGGTCGTGCGGTCTTCAATCATGTTCCCAGGTATCGTCATTTTCTGTCAGCTTCATCTTATTCAGCAAGTTCACACAAATGAACTCGAAAAAATATCATCATGCCGGTTCATCCCTAGTCCTGTCGCTTCAACCAATTGTCAACCAGAAATTTATAGCTTGCTCAGCCAGAAACCAAGTCACGACGCCGGTTCATCCCATCGCTTCGAATTTGCGGAGGTTCGAAGAATGTGATTATGGACGCCTTTAATTGAGATCTAGAGCTTGAAGACTTTCAAATAGATTATCTGCCTCCGTTGAATGTGGTTAATTGAACAGACAACTTGGAAGAGAAAGCTTTGGATTTGAGAGGGATGAGTTCGGTCTTCATCGGGCGTCTTGTTCTGGAATTGACGCGAGACGGTACAACGAAGTCAATGACCGAAGAAAATAATCACATCGATCACTCCAAGGGGAGGAACTAGATCCAAGACTCTTCTTCAGTTCCGATGTAGATATCCATACCCTGTCGCTTCAACTCAAATAGCTGAGCCTCGAGGTAGAGTTCTTCGACGCCAATTCCCACTTCACCCGAGTCTCCCAGCCATACAAGCCGGAAGGACCTAAGGTCCGAGGCGTTGGGCTCGGGATTCCACCTCGTAGAGAGCGCCTCCGAAAGCAGAGCGGATGTTATGTAGTTATTTGTGTCTTCGTATGGAATATCGAATTGCATGCTCTGGACGCACGGGAGGAATGATGTAGAGTCGCGAATATTTCGAAGAACGGCTTCAACACCGTCCGAATAAGCAGTAAGGTGAACGCTCGAGAGTTTCGGCATCGCAATAAACATCGAAACGATGGATTGAGCCTTCACCTCCTCGGGAACGCTGAAATGGCAGGTGAATTGGGAAAGTGCTGGGGATCGCCTGATGAATTGAACAAAGCTGCGTTCCCTCTGTGAGTTGGAAAAGGGTATTTCTTCTATTGTGATCTCTTCAAGTTTCGGCAGGGTTAGTCGACTCAGTAGCGCGTTCAATCCGCTACCACAGATAGTGAGGTGTCGCAATTGGCGATGTGGTGGGGGTAAGATGTCAGGCACGGCATCTCGACGATGAGGGCCGTGGAAAGCACAGCTAATGAGGTTTGGCGCCAAACGCAGAACCTCGAGACAGGTTTCCGCATTGTAGCCGCGAACATCGAATCGAGTTAACTGCACCCAGGGAAGTGCGATAATCGAAGGGGTGGCGCAGTTGTACAGGGTCACGTCCCGAAGCTTGGGTGCTGCGGCGAAGGCGCTGATGGGGCACAGACGCGAGGGACCGTCGGTGGCTCCGGCGAGGGCAAGAGTTTCGAGTGTCGAAAAATCCATTTTATCCCGAAAATGTTCCGCTAGAATGAACCAAGGAAGGGAGAGAAAGACCTTGTGCCATTGCGATGAACGACGTATGATGTCGTGAAGGAGGGGGTCAACGGTCCAGGGGGAATCGGTTCGCGGGTGAAGGTGAACATGCATTATGTGCATATCAAGAGGTCCAGTGCCTGCTCTTTCCAGATAGGTGCGGACAAGATTTAGAGTATGACGCGTCTGGATGGAATATCGTTCCGGCTCATAGAACGCAACTCGAAAACTGCGCCATAGTCTTGTTTCGTGCACAGCAATGTCGCGCCATGCCTTGCATACATAGGTCAGGACGAGAGGGGCTGATTGCGAGTCAGGCTTGTTATCAATATAGTGTGCAGTGCACTGCACGAAGATTTCTGAAGTGATTTCAGGGGGGAGGGTGAGGACGGGGTAGGTGACAGCGGCCAAAGCTTTTTGGATCGAAATTTGTTCTTCGTGGAGAAGAGCTAAGTTTTCGCGAATTTCAGCAAGGCGGACGCGCATGAGAACATTGGGAGGATGCATGTTCCGAGTTCGTGGCAAGGACGACCGATTGCCAGGATCAGCGTCGCATCAGATCAAATCATTGATTTACAAGTTTGCGATCATGATCGCAAGATTTTCTGACTCAAGCTCAAAGCGCTCAAGGGCTCTCGAACGTGATACTTAGCTCTCTGAGGCTGCAGCAGAGTCAAAGTGTGGCAGAATGCCGAACTATAGAACTACTTCAGTCCATGGAAAGCCAAAACAAGTAAGACCCCTGTACAACCAACCAACCGATCGCGACCTCGGTTGAACGGCAAGATCTTTCATGTGCAACTGCAAGGATGGGTCGCGTATCTACTACTATCCATGTGATCCAGTGTTACAACTCCGGTAGCGTCTTTTTTCTCCCCAGCTTTTTCACCTTCAACTTCGACCATCGGTTTTTCTCCTTCTCAAGCTTTTCACCTTCTCAAACTTTTCACCTTTCAATTTCATCCAGTCATGAAATCCTTCTCTGCCCCTCTTTTAACGATCGTTTCCTGCGCTCTGCTTAGTTCAGCGCTCCCTGCTCAAAAAAGAAATATCTTCGCGACTGACACTGGTACGCAACAGAGCTCTCTATATTGTTGTTGCATCACTTACGCGCCGTATCTAGCTAATGACATGGAGGATGTCATCTCCAACGGCGCCCCATGCAAGGATGTAGCGGTTATCTTTGCCCGGGGAACCTTCGACTCTGGGCAAGTGCTTCTCGTCCGGTCATACATTGTCGACTGACGTACCTCTCTCAGCAACATGGGTGTTTGGGTTGGCCCTCAATTCCAGGCCGCATTGCAGAGCCAGATCAACTCGCTCGCATTCCAGGGTGTTGATGCGTCGGCGTACCCCGCCACCCTCCAGAGTTACCTCGCGGAGGGTGGAAGCAACTCCGGTGCTCAAAGTCTCGCTGACACAGTCACCTCGTATGTTGGCGCTTGCCCCAACTCTAACGTGGTCATCTCTGGATGGAGGTACATCGCTTTTTATTCCCCTGGAGTTTTTTCTGAGCTCTCTTCGTCTTCTAGTCAAGGTGCACTGGTTGCACACAAAGGGCTCGCCCTGCTCTCTTCGGACATCCAGGCCAAGGTCGTCGGCCTCGCTACCTGGGGCGACCCGAACCAGCTCTTCGACAACTCCGCTGTCCCCGCGGGTATCGCGTTCAACACCCAGTGCATCGGCGGCACAACGCTGGATCCCCTCTGCTCGGTTCTCTCCCAGGACTTTGTCTTCCCTACCACGCTCGACGACATCACCGGTCCCTTCAAGCAGCTGCCAGGCCTTGCGTCGGGTGCGGCCGAGACCACCGCCGCCGCAACCCTCGTGCTAGAGTTCCCTGGGCAGCTACTCGCCAGTAGCTCGGCGTTTTTCGCAGCGCTGACGGACAAATCGAAGCTGCAGCGCTTGCTGTTGACGCCTGAGCACTTCACGTACGGGAACAACGGCCTGACCACCGACTCGGCAAACTTTGTAGCTGGACTCCCTGCTGTCGCTGGAAAGTAATCAAAAGCATCACGCAGATACGATCTTTTAATTTTGGGCTAACTGTACTCTTTATATAATACCTTAACTCTTTGAACAATCCGGCGATCTGTTCGCACATGTGCTGAGACGAATCGTCCAAAAATGTACCAAATGTCTATATTTGGTCGTCGGCGTAATGTTTCCTAAATGGGAGAATGCGATGTGGAGAACAAACTCTGCCATCGTCCCCTCTTCCTTCCGTGTTTTTAAAATACTCGTATGAAAAGCCGTCTTGAATAGCGCCTTCCCCGTCAAGGACAGAAGCCCAAGGGAACGCAAAGTCCTTCCATCATAGCCTCGCAGCTGACGATCGCGGTCTGAAACTGAGTGAGGACACCGGCGTCGGCGGATTCGTCAGCGATAATGCTATTGAGGGTGTTGATCAGGAAAGGTTCCGTCTTGGCCACAACCACTTTGGGAGAATAAGCCCCATGCACGACTTCTTCGGAGTCGTAAACAGACTCACATTTAACAATGGCTAGCCTAAAGTTGGTACTTAAACCTGGCTGATTGTAGAGTTTTTGGACTGCGTTCACCATTTCAAATACAGCGTCTTTAATCCCCGCATCGGGGTCCTTGAGTTTGGAAATGTCCTTCGAAAGGGCGGACAAGGTGGGATTGAAGAGATCTTCGAGCTCCGAGCTACCTGGGGGATACGAGCCAGACACTACAAGTTCATCTTCTGCAGGGAGGGGACCTTGTTAAGATCATAGGCTCCGCAAACACTGCATCGTACATACCCAATGCGTTGACGTCCGTTTGAAAGCGTTCAGCATCTGTGTGGGACAGAGTAATGGCGGCCGTGCTCGTAATTCGAGGCACATCTATGACAGGGGCCGCGATAGCCAGCGGAAGTGCAACGAGGACGAAGAAGAAGACGGTGAAAAGCGCAAGATACAATTGGCGAATGATAGAGGGCATGGTTGTGACTTAAGGATTGGCCCGGAGGGGAGGTACTTATAGACGGGAGGAGGCAAGTTAGAAGCGCTCTTGAAGCGGTCTTCGGTTCGTTGGGGTCCAAGCGAACAGGACATTACCTCGACGGGAAATGAAGCTTCCATTTCTGTTGACAGACCCAGAAAAGTAATCTTGACTCGAAATTCAGTCGACTCCAAGCGAGCTCGGACCGGAGATGGCTGTGGGGGCCAAAGCTTGGTTGAAGTTGAAGCTCAGTGAAAAGGGAAGGAAGGAGAAGAACCCCTTTGTTGATAGATTTTACTGCCCCGTGATCAGTCGACCGACGAAACTGGAAACAGAAATACAGTTGTGCACGCAGTATATTATCCGAGTCGGACCCGAGTCGAGCTCGGCGCACATGTCTCTATTTTAATTTTCGAAACGCCGGACGACGCGCTGTACCAGACCGACGCGACACCTGCAACCCACATGGTGCTACACATACACTTCGCTCATACGCGCGACGAGAGACTCCCAACGGCCTGCCTCGACGAGCATGGCACGGCCGCGGACATCGAGGCCGAAGGAATCTGGCTCGCGTGGCTCGGTGGAGGAGGAGAAGGGGTATGAAAGGGCGTGAAGGGCGTGCTGTGGGGCGGATTAAAAATCAGAAAATGAAATTAGGTGATGAAAACTCGACGAAGGGGTTGAAGCCCTCACCTCCTGTATGCACACATCCTCAGGGTGGAACGGGTAGATACCGTCTGGGGGAGCAGACTGTACCGGTGGTTGCGTGCCCTTTTGCTTTTTGGATTTGGTCGATTTATGTGACGGCGCGCGGTTTGCAAGGGCCTCCTCTTCCGCTGGAGAAAGGTGGTACACGCGCGAAACGAAGAGGAGGTGGGTGAATGTGTAGGGTTCAGACTAGGTTAAAGCGATTAACTCTAGATAGAATGGGTAGGGCAAGAAGACGCACATCGGCCAAGGCCCACTTGATTTCATCCGAGAGCATCCGGTACATGGGCGGAACGGTTTGCACGGGCATGTTAACCAACCGCTCACACAGCACGAGACCAACATGGGTATCTGGGCGCGCGAATAACGCGCGTAGTGCCGCATGGAACGGTGGATCCGCAGTTTCCGTCTTTTCGAGAAAATACGCGGCAAGGGCGGCAATGGAAGGATGTGCCTGGTGTACATGCATGTTCAGCACGGTGAGGATGGCGTATGGATCGCTCTCGAGGCCATCTGTCTTGATTGTAGTGCCCACGGTGGGCTGGGCGAGGATGAGGTCCGTTAGGGCGCCAAGATCAAAGCGGTCTGCATCGCGCTGAAAGAGCTGGGAGAGGAGACGTTTGAGGGCGTGGTAGTCGATCTTGGGATTGGGGTCGAAGAAATCAAAGTCGACGTCGACGAAGCTAACGTCGGACGAGCCAGAGTCGGAATCGTCGCCGTTGGTTGTTTCTTGTTTCCGCTTAACCATGTTACAGCTTGTGACCTGCCAAACTTCAACGGTTCACCTCCGTCCCAAACAATTAGTCGGGGAAGATATAAGTCGCGCCGTCGAGCGTACGGAGAATACCTCAAGCGCCCTTGGCCGCCGTACGTCGCAATTTATTATTCGCGGTTCGACGGCGCGTTGATGCCATCAACCTCTCTTCTTCCTGAACTCTCTTGCACGTCTCATGAATAATGAATGCCAAAATCCTTTGCACGACGCGAAATCGTGCAACGTTTTGCTCCGCGCCATCTGTTCTGGACGTATTCTGCAAATGCGGAGAGGTGAACAAAGGTCTCCGACTTGCTCCGACTCTTCCAACTCTCCGAGTATCATTCTCGATGTTCGCGGGTCTGTCGGCGCGACTCGGGCTTCTCAGAGTATCAATATCTTCCTATCATTTGCCTGCTAAATGTATCAACGACCACGATCCGCGGCCCATTACTCGTACAGCCTCCTCCGGCAACCGAGATCGAAAAGGTCAGTGGGTCGAATGGCTGAACGTCGGTTGGCTTCATTCTACAGCTTTGCAGTAGAAATGGGGATGCACGCGTGATTCCATCGCGCACAGCCTGGCCTAATTTGGAAAATACACCTTTCTCTCCAACTTTAACACAGCCCGATGCTGGCATGTGCCAATACGGGGGCAGTTCAGCTCTCCTTAAAAGAAAGGTGTGCAATACGTGTACAGCAGCTACGCTTTCCCTCCCCATTCCCCACCCCCACCAATTCATAATGACTGAGGACTTCACCCCGTCGATTCACGTTGAGCCTCCCCCACCCGACTCTGACGAGGCTCTCTTGTTAGTTTCAATGTGTTACTGCCTTTTGAGTGAAGCCTTACTTTGTGCAGTGCATCTCTGGGTGTGTTCGATAACAACTTTTGTGCACCCCTTGGAGATGGTATGCTGTTAAACACGCTGTGAATCATAACCTTATAGCTGTTTAGACATGAATTTCGGGTCATCCGACCACTGCTATCCTTCAGCCCCCTCCCTCTTTATACAGCCTTCCGACTCTCCGAACCCCTCAGAACTGTCACCATTGGACGACTTTGCCGGAGGATTTTCACAAACGGACCTTCGCTACAGCCCTTCTACGTCAGGCCGCAATTCCCCGATCGATGGCTGGAGTCCTGTATCCAGCTTTTCCGGAGATGGTTTGTTACATATATACTCGATGTTGGGTCGTCAATAATGCCTTTATCTAGTGTTCCCCGACGATTTGTCTGAGGAACTCGGACCTTGGGCTCAACAGCACCTCTCGGGCCATTCCTCCCCGGCACTATCGCCTTCGTTGTCACCAATTACCGACGCCCTGGACGGATTAACGTTTAGGTTCGATGAGCACTATCCTGGTGTGGAGCAAAGCGTCCTGCCCAGTGGTGCCCCCAGCGTGTCTCGTCTTCGCAGCTCCAGTCATTCGGTTCAGAGCGTCTCCCCCGCAGAAGTCTGGACAGACGGCGTGGGTCGCGGCCGCTCCGCATCCTTTACTGCCTCGACCAACGACCACCAGTTCTACCCTAACGCCGCCAATTCCGCCCAACATACGGAGTACGCCAACGTCCAGATCTCCGTGCCCGACTCCAACGTCACTTTCCACGAGTCGTTCGGTTCGGGTATCAACTGGGGCATGTCTCAGACGGAGAATGCATCTGGATCTGGTCTTACTCTTGGTCACCTCGCGGCAAACTGGGAATTTCCCGGAGCATCAAGCGGTTCCCTTCAACTGCCCCCCAGCCCCTCCCTCCTCACTGTTCCCACTGGTCCCAGCAGACTGCAACGCCGGCCCGCATGTAACCCTGGGACGCGCTACCGGTCCCGCAGCCACTCCGATCTCCCCTCCATGATTTCCCCCGATCAGGACTCAGGCCGCGGTCGTGGCCAGCACCGTTCGACGCTGAGTATCCCCAACTCCCGCAGCGTCAGCAACGGCTCTCGCGCGAGCTCCAGGGCCGCCTCTCCTCACCGGCCTGTCTTCTTCAGTGATGTACGGACCCCTGCCTCCTATTCACCGAGCTCGCCGTCTTCACCCGCATTTGAAGACGCCGAACGCGGTGATGGAGGCATCTCCGTTGAGAGGCGCCACACCCTCACTACGATGCGCCATTCCGAGGAGCTTCTTCCTCCCGTGCCCGCCCTGAGTCGCGCCTCTAGCGCGCCGTCGAGCCGAGGCAGGCGCTCCAAGCCTGCACCCTCCCTTCGTAACCAACCCGGCTTGAATATGTTCAAGGCGATGAAGACGGAGTCGGCGTCGTCATTCTTGTCCTCCTCGGGCAGCGATAGCAGCTCGCAGCAAGAATTTCGCGTCTCACAGCCGCCGTCTGCTGCGTCCTTCAAGTCCGAGGTCGCCTCAAAGAAGATCAAGCAGGCGAGCAGCAAGCGGCGTATCAACGTCGCTAACTTCGAGTGCCCGCTCGAGACTTGTAGCTCGACCTTTACAGCGAGGCACAATCTCATCAGTGCGTCTTCTTCCTCGCTCCTCCCTCTTCTCATCTAATCACCTGTTCTTCTCAGACCACATCAACTCGCACAACAAGTACCGTCCTCACCGGTGCATGTGCGGCTTGTCCTTTACGACCCAGGGTGTCCTTAACCGCCACAAGAAGCGCTGCTCTAAATAACGAACTGTACATTATTCTTAGTACGTCTTCTTCCTCCACTCCCTCCCGCCGTCCGCTGACTGAATTTCCTTGCACAGATCACGCACGATAGAACTCTAATCTTCTAATCGGCCTACAGATATACCTTACATTACATTCGCTCACATACCCATCCCCGTCCCACGTCTCAGTCTCAGTCTCACTTCAATCGTCGTCTCTCCCTCACCCACTGTATCACTAGTCTCCCCACCCGCTCTGCCACGCTATAGTCTCCTCGCCATCGCGCGCTTTCGAATTCTGTTTTCCTAGGGTCTCTCGGAATTTCTCCGTTACAACATAAATTGTGTCCAATATTCGTTATATTTTGTGTCGATTACCGCACTTCATACCACGCTGAACGAGAATAAATCTTGTGTAAAAAACCCTTTGCTTGAGTGCGCTTAGTTTATCATCTCCAGTGTGAATTTCGAGGTCGACTAATCGAACCGAAACAAATTCCATCGCGCCGAGCTCGAGCATCGAGGGTACATACACCAGTACAGACGAGACGACAGAACAACCAACGTTCCTGCCGTCCAGGCACTAATCCTTCCTCCGTCCGCGCCCCTCAGCCCCCCGCTTCCCATGCGGCAATGATTTGAGCAACGCCGACTTGCTCCGATTCTTATTCTTAACGTTGGCACCAGAGTAAAAGTTCTCTGCTTTTTTCTGCGCAAGATGGAATAAATCAGCGTTTCTCTATGAAAAATCGAGGAGCACCGTACCTTGTTCGTCTTCATCCGCGGCTCCTTCTTGCTAGGACCAGCAGCAGCCTCGTCGTCTGCATCCACCTCGCCTGTTCAAAGCGTAAATCGAGGAACGAGGATACAAAGAAAATCGGGAGAACGGACCTTGTGGCTTTTCTGCACCATCCTCCTGAATGCCCTCCCAGACGTCGTTCCACGTCAGCTCCTCCTCCTCCTCTACAGGCTCATCGTCCTCGCCGTCATCCTCATCCCCACCCTCATCATTCTCCTCCGGCTCCGCCGCAGCTGCAGGACCCACAAACTGATCATCCAACGGCTGCACATCCTCCGCCACGAACGTATTCTTCTGCATGATCGTTCCCAAATTCTGCCTCACCCCCGGCACCTCCCCGTCCTTGCCCTGCAGCCCCTTCCACCCGCTCTCCGCCTTGCCCTCCACCGCCTTTGCCTTCCCCTTGCCCTTCTCCGCCCGGGCCCGCTCCCTTGCCTCCGTCTTATTCAACTCTTCGCTTCTCTCCGGCGGCGCCACAAAGAACGGAATCCGCCCCCGCACCCAATCGCTGAGCACGATCTTCGCCACCGCGTCTAAATCCGGCTCGCCGTGCTTTAACAACCGCCCCTTCATCCGCGCGAGCTTGTCGAGGAACTCCTCGGGCGCCCAAACGGCGCCGTCCTCAGGCAGCGCAACGCCGTACGTACGCGAGAGATACACAGGCTTGACGCGTGCCATCAGCGCGGGGATGTGGTCCGACGGCGTCGGCAGCGCCTCGACGCGCACGACGCCCTTGAGCACCGTCGACGTCTCCGTATCGTGCGCAGAGGTGGGGACGATCCCCGGGCAGTCGATGAGGTAGATTCGGCGCGTGAGGGTGATGTATTGCCAGACTTTGGTTTCGCCGGGCACGGGCGCGACGCGGCAGACCTTTCCGCTTTTGAGCGTGTTGATGACGCTGCTCTTGCCGACGTTGGGGTACCCGATGAAGCCGACGGAGATTTGCTTCTTGTCGGAATGCAGCTGGGCAAATTGCCGAAGGAGCTGGATGAGCGAGCCCTTGCCGAACGAGTGGTTGGGCGAGGCATGGAACGCAATGGTCGGGTAGCGCGGAGTCAGATGTTGGATATACCGGGCCTGGACGCACAATATAAAATCAGTAAGATTCCTAGCCTGCGAGGGAGGACGCAACGTACGGTGACCCAATTCGGCACCAAGTCGCACTTGTTAATGACGAGCACAACCTGCTTGTGTGATTTTTCCTTCTTGACGTACTCCAATACGGACTCGCAGATGGTACCGAGGGGGTCGCGGGCGTCGAGGATGTGGAGAATGACGTCGGAAGAGTCGATGACCTTGTACAGCTCGCCGTATATCCGCCGCGAAGTGCCCTTGGCATAAATGGGCTCATGGTAGTCCGCATGTGTTTGCGCCTCTACGATGGACGACGCCAGTCGTTCTAAAATGTGTTTAGTTGACTAGACGCTATAAGAGCAGATGTATGACGCACCTATAGTGCCTGTGCCCTTTTCGTGGGCGGCGTCGGCAGCCTCTTCTTCCGCGGCTGCACCGAGCTTGCTGAGCTCGTCAAACGACCCAGCCTCGATTCTTGGCCGTTTCCGCTGCGCCTTGGGGCCGAATGTATCACCGAACGGCTCCACCTCGACGATGTGCGGACGCTATCAGGTTTAGCGCTCAGTCAACTTTTTTGGTGTGTAGGCACACAGACAAACCTTGCGCAAGTTCGGGTTCGCCGCATCGTCCAACAGGGCCATGGGCAGTTTATTCCTGCGCAAGAGGACCGAGTAGGGATCGTCCTTCTTCGTCAGCAGACTCGTCCGGAAGTGGTCGAGCGCAGTTTGCGAGATGACCCGTGTGTTTCCTGCCAGCCAAATATTCATTCAGTCCAGCCCTCTCGCAAACCACTCGGAAACACCAACCAAACCACCTCCGATCTGGCTGCACCCGCCCGGGCTTGGTCTCGTCCTCGCCCTTCTGGAACGCCGCCGCCTGGGTAATTTTGCCGTCCTTGTCGCGGATGGGTTTTCCGCCGTTGAGCATCTTGAGGCGGCCAACCTGCTTTGCATTGCGGTAGAAGTTCTCGCCCTTGACGCGGGCGAGGGACACCTTGGACCCCGTCGACCGCGTCTTTGAGGGTGAGCCAGTCGGTTTTTTCGTCGGCGCCATCTTGGTTGATGCAAGAGAAATTATGCACCGCCACCGATGGGATTGATGGACCTCCGCTTCTTCGACCACTTGGTTCTTTCATTCCTTTCAGTACGCGCAACCAGTTCCCGAGCTGAAAGCCTCCGTGCATTCCGTTGACAATGCTTTCAAGCCACGGGTCGTTCCCTCGTAATTTCCCGGAATATCTCTACATTCCCTCAAAATTCCATTCCTTATGATTATTGTGCACTCGGTTGACTCTTCTCTTTGTATGGTTTGTCTGTGTGTTACTCGTATCTTGCGCTTTGACCGTCACGAGTCGTTGCAAGTTTGATCCATCTTGAAAGCTATATAGGCCATAGTGAATGCCGCCTACAGTCCTAGGCCACCCCAATCCTTGAGGAACGCAACCAAATCATCGCGCATCTCCTCTCCTCCCCTCATCAGCTCCCTCCCGCCCTCCTCCCTCCGATCAATTGCCTTCACCGCCTTTTTCACCTCCACCTCATACTCGTCCTCCCACCACATCCATCGCGACATCGGGCTCGGGATCAGGCAGCATCGCACAAACACCCGTGAGGATCTCCAACGCGAGCTGCACTGTTCTTAACCGTCCCCTAATCCCTCCAGTTCAATCTCCGCAGGAGATCTGTGATCGCTCTTCGGCGTGTTTTTCAGTGTGAGGTTCTCGATATTGGGCGTCTCCGTCTGGATTCAATTCAGTAAATAAATAAAGGATGAGAAGAAATATCAGGCACGCACGTGCTGCGAGATGAGCTCCAGCGCATAGGACCGATGATAATCCCGCTGAGGTCACATCCAGGAGTCCCGACAAAATTTCCGAAAAATTTTGGCCAAAAAAAGTCGAAAAGACCCGCCTTTCCAAAAGAGTCGTTTTTACCGCCTCAGAAAGCGTGGGAAAATAAAATTAGTCCCGACAAAAGTTCAAATCAGGCCGATTTTCGGGATGTGACCTCAGCGGGATTATCATCGGTCCTCAGCGCATAGACGCGTCGGAGAGAGATATGGACGCGATAACGGGCCGCAGCTGCGGAAGTACGATCTCCTCGCGAGGGACACCAGAGGAGCGTGATGAGATTGTCGTAAACGAGTTTTTACGCGTTTTCAGGTGCGTTTTGTTGGCCCTCTAGGTACTGGCGAGGGTCGTGGGTACCCGTGCAGTCGCTTAGTCGCGAGCAGAAACTGGACGAAGGAGATTGAAGGAGATTGAACCTTGGGCACAAACGTCCGTAGCGGTACCAGGATGCTTTTGTTGTACATTTCCGCGCAAATGTCATACCCACCGTCGATGCAAAGATTCCTAGTAGAGACTTTAGAGTCAGCGAAAGGCATGGTCAGCTATACTGCGTCGACGGATCGTTTTGAATGAGATTAGATACGGCGACACAGGCCCACTTGCGCTCGTGCCTTCCATCTACCAAGGAATGGAAATCCGGAATCCTCTGTTTCTCAAGCAGATGTAACTTGAAGTCCCTTTGGCAGGTGCGAGTCCGGGACCCGCACGGGGTTGTGCCGCCGCATCGACCGTTTCTTTTGCGACTTGCCCATGGGTGCGGCAATCCCGCGTCGTACTTTTTCCCAAAAAACAGGATTTCTGGCCAGCAAAATGACATCACCAAGGCCTTAACCAAAGGTCTGGGTCTGCGCCGAAATTTTCCAAGGCCTTGGCCAAGGCCTAGTCAAGGCCTTGGGGTCTCAAGGCCTTGGACCCTTGGGCGATGATTGCGTGCGGACGAACTGAATATGGATGTGGCGCGGAGATAGAAAGGAATTACGTCGAGGTATCGCGATCAGCCGAAGAACCTTCATTCTACTTCTCTTTCCTCCAACCACCATGTCTATCACCAAAATTGTCGCTCGTCAGGTGAGGCAGCGCTGGGACGCGCGTTCATTCCTCAGAGTGCGTTGAAAGCTAATCGATCCCAGATCTTCGACTCCCGTGGCAACCCCACCGTCGAAGTCGACCTTTACACTGCCAAAGGTGGGTAGCGGCCTTTTGACTGAATTTCGGATGGCCTTTGTTCGTAGAAAGAGTTCCTGGCCGCCAGATCGGTTTCGATTGTTCTTGGTCGCGTCGTGGAGACGCGCTTCGTTCTCGAGCAATACGGAGGGGAAATGCCTGCTGATTGCGCGGATACCTCTTGTATGGGACTTGCGGAGGCTGTCCCTACTTTTCGGTTCGACTGGAGCGGCCGCTGGATACTCGATGGACTTGGATTGGACTCTGTCGCGTCGCGAGGACGCGGTGTCTTGTAGGGTCGACATACTGATTGCGACGTCTTGTAGGCCGCTACCGCGCTGCTGTGCCCTCTGGTGCCTCTACCGGTATCCACGAGGCTGTCGAGCTCCGGGATGGCGACAAGAACGCCTACGTCGGAAAGGGTATGTTTTTATTGACGCGTTTTACGTCTTTTTCACAATCGGTACACAGGCGTGAGCAAGGCTGTCTCGAACGTCAACGACATCATCGCGCCCGAGCTCATCAAGTCTGGTCTCACCGTCACCGCGCAAAAGGAGATCGATGACTTCCTCATCAAGCTCGACGGCACACCCAACAAGGGCAAGCTCGGCGCCAACGCCATCCTCGGCGTGTCCATTGCCGTTGCGGAGGCCGGTGCCGCTGAGAAAGGCGTCCCTCTCTACCAGCACTTTGCCGACCTTGCAGGCGTCAAGCCGCCGTTTGTCCTTCCCTGCCCCGCGTTCAACGTTATCAACGGCGGATCGCATGCCGGCAACAAGCTCGCGTTCCAGGAGTTCATGCTCCTCCCCACCGGCGCAACCTCGTTCACTGAGGCGATGAAGATTGGCACGGAGACGTACCACACCCTCAAGAAGGTCATCAGCGCCAAATACGGCATTGACGGTCGGTTTACTCGCTCACTTTATTCCATATCTTACATTTTTTTTAGCCGTCAACGTTGGTGACGAGGGTGGTTTCGCGCCGAATGTGTCCGGCGCGGATGAGTCGCTCGAGCTGCTCTCGGAAGCGATCAAGAAGGCGGGATACGAGGGCAAGATCCAGATTGCGCTCGACGTCGCGTCGTCCGAATTCTACAAGGACGGCAAGTACGACCTCGACTTCAAGAACCCCAACTCGGACCCCAGCAAGTGGATCACCGGCACCGAGCTCGCGGATCTGTATTTGAGCTACGTGAAGAAGTACCCCATCGTGTCGATCGAGGACCCCTTCGACCAGGACGACTGGGAGGCGTGGACCCACTTCACGAAGCTCAGCGGAATTCAGATCGTTGGAGACGACCTGACGGTGACGAACCCGCTGCGCATCAAGACCGCCATCGAGAAGAAGGCGTGCAATGGACTGCTGCTCAAGGTCAACCAGATCGGCACCATCTCCGAGTCGATCCAGGCGTATGTCTTCTATCACTTCACGCATGGAAAGGAAAACACTGACGAGGATTGTAGTGCCCAGCTCGCGCAGTCTGACGGCTGGGGCGTCATGATCTCTCACCGCAGCGGTGAGACCGAGAACACCATCATCGCCGACCTCTCTGTCGCGCTCGGCGTCGGGCAGATCAAGACCGGTGCTCCTGCCCGGAGTGAGCGTGTCGCCAAGTACAACGCCCTGCTTCGCATCGAGTGCGTTTCCCTTTCCTTGTCCCTCCCCGCTACTCTCCGTCTTCTTCTTGTTCCTCGATCATCAACGACTCACCGCGTCTTTCTGTAGGGAGGAGCTCAAGGGTAGCAACGCGACCTTCGCCGGCGCCGACGGGTTCTCTGCGGGCCTCACGCCCCCGACCCTGCTCAAGAAGTAAATGTGTACAAAAACGGCAAAAGCCTGAAATCTGAAATGTGCTTATATTTTTGTTGCGTACTACGATACCTATAGACACTTGTACTTGAAAATGAAATGAAATGAAATCAGAGAATGAAGTGGAACTGGCTGCGACGCTTCCAAGTCTACGCTCGTCAGTGCACGGACCCTCGATGGACAGATGTGGAAAAGTCAATACATTTGCTACTTTTACAATCTTACATGGCACCACGCATGATTCACTCTTTCTTATCTGAATGCCCAAGGCTTTTTCCGGGCTGCACAATATCGCGTATACGTTGTTTCTGCAAACGAAGTGAATTCTTTGATCCGGACGCTCACCGCTGCAGACTCACCAGCACCTTCAACTCCGGGAACCCGCCCTCGACCTTCCGGTCCCAAGCCAACCTCGGCGCCCCAGCATCAGATTCTGGACTCGCCTCACTTGAGCTCGTCGACGTCGTCGATACCCAAACCCGAAACCGGCCCGCTGTCTCGTCGGAATTGCGCGGCAGGAGCGCGATGCAGCCGATCGTGGGCGGGGGAAAGGTTATGAGGAGCTCGGTCTGAACCCAGGAGGCGCGATGGAGCCAGCGGCACTAAAGAGTACGTTGTAGGTGCGCTAGGGACGGGGAGGAAGGAGAAAGCGGACTCTATCGCAGAATTCGATGGTGATTGTTGTGCCTTCGGTGAGGGAGGGAGGTACGAAGGTGCTGGGGTCCAACAGGGCTTGGTCGGCGGACATTTTGGGGACGCTTCTGACTATTTGGCTTCAAGATGAGAGTCTGACCCGGAGCAATTGGAAGTCTGCACGTGCCGATAAAGATTGTCAAATAACGCGTCAACGCGACGCGACTAGCCAAGACTACATCCGTTCGGATCCACCAAAAAGTAAGCATTATGAACACTTTGGTTTATACTAATGAATTGTGAAAAGACAGCGCACCCGATCCTCGAAATCAACGCCTAGCCTCAGACTTTGTGGGTCCCAGCCATGTCCAATTCCCCCCATACAGCAGTGAAGCACGATATTGTCGGTAGCGCCACCTCCTCCATCGACCTCTCCGAGCCCCACAACACGTATGGCGTTTGCTTCTGCGATTGTCTTTGTTTTGAAAAACTTCGTTCCCCCAGCTGCAGAACTCTTTCCACCGGCGCCAAATCGGCCAGAGCTCCGAGTCGTCCAAGGGGAGTCCTTTAATTCGCCAATACATCCCAAACTTACCTACGACCTGCTATAGGATGTTGTTAGCCTGTGGTTTGTTTTAACATGAAACACCTTGGAAATCATTCTTTTGCGCGACGGAAAGGAAATGGGCCGCCAGGCTGTATTCAACGTTGCTGGAACCTGGATTGTCCGCATCTTTGAGCTCCACGATGGCTTCAGGCAGTCTGCTGCATTCGTCTCGTAAACTCCCGAGGGGGTCGGTGCAACATCCGAGCGCATTCGTTAGCACTGCTACGGAACTATTCGCGCATGGCATTCCGCTCACCGATGAGCTGTGCAGCAATCCGCAGCAAAATGTCGCGCTTTATCGCTTCATGTGGGATCTCAGCGTGCCAGCCACTTTGCCTACGGTGGAGGATTATATGCGCCCGCGACTTGACCGCCTTTGCCACAATTTCATTTCTCCAGATGTATCCGATGAACTGGGCATATTGTCTCTCTCTCTGGCTTTCGTGGCTTTCGAATGGTTGTATCGCAATATGTCGCCCCGGAGAATAAGTATCATAGGCCACGTTGGACCAACGGTTACCATTTCAGTCGTCGACTAGGAGTTTGGCGCCTACGTATCCGAGTTCCGCGTCGCTGCGCATGGGAGGAAAGTTAGACACCGGATTTGGGGGGATGCTTTCATTGACCATACCCAGTTCATATTGGCCGGACGTGAGATGCTGTGCATGATCGTGGAGGACTATTCACAAGGAATTCGAAGCGCAAGTGCTCATCGCTCTCACCGCGAGGTAGTCTTTGGATATATCTGTTCACTCGCCGGACCATGAGTTACGCCACAGACGTTCGATATTGTTTTTGCACAATGTAAATATCGAGAGAACTATTCATCCTCTCGGATGCCAATGTGGATGTCCATCCCCTCACCTTTCAACTTTAGTAATTGCTCGTCGAGCAAGAGTTTCTCGATGTTGATTTCCATTTCCTTGAGGGCAATTTCCAACTCATCCTCATCGCCATAATCGCCATATTCCCCCTCCACCCAAACAAGACTGAAATCCCAAAGAGTTGCAGTATCGGATGCACTGCTCCATCTGGCAGATAGTGCCTCGGAAAGGACGTTGGACTCTATGTCCCCCAAGTTGTATCCCTCGCATAGGGGAATCTCGAGTGAGATAGTTTGGACGCATGGGAGGAAGGAAGGAGAGTCGCGAAGGTTTCGAAGAATGGTGTTAATATGTGTCGGCGATTGGACGCGAAAACGAAGTTCCGCCAGTTTCGGCATCGCCATAAACAGCGCAACCATATCATCCTGCCTCAACTGCCAGTAGCCTGGGGACTGGAGGAACTCGGAGATTTCGGGGGATCGCGTGAGGAAGGACAGGAAACCGCTCAAGCTGGCATTGTATATTGGTTCGACTTGCAGTTGTGAGAGGTTCGGTAGGGTCAAACGATCCAAGAGTTGATGACACCCATTCCCACCGGCGGCGAAGCATTTCAAGTGGAGGTGCGGTGCCAACGAAAAGACATCCGACTGTGACCCGTGTGGGTCGATCCTATCGAAGGTGCAATCGATGAGAGCAAGCGCTAGCGGTAGGACTTCGAAGGCCTCTTCGAAAAAAAGGCTCTCAACGCGTAGTTGAGTCAACTGCGACCAAGGAAGTGTGAACATATCCAGGGAAGTGTAGTAATTCTGGAGTCTCAGGACTCGCAGTTTCAGTGCTGCGGCGAAAGCACCTACGGGCGACGACAAGGGTCGACCCCGGTGGGTAAAGATGGTGAGAGTTTCGAGAGCCGAAAAATTCATTTTGCTTTGAAAGTTCTCCAAAGTTGATGGAGGAAGACGCAGAGTTACTTCCTGCCACTGGGATGAACGGCGGATGATGTCTTGAAGGAGAATGGGTAACGGGAGCGACTCCAGACTTGTTTTGCTCTCCTCGTACGCAATATCCATGACGAGAGGCCTGGTGCCCGCTCTTTCCAGGTAAGTTTGGACATAAGGATGACCCCGGCGCTCCCCGTACGGGCAGAACCGGATTCGGAAGGCGGTCCATAATTTCGAGTCGTGCACGGCGATATCACGCCATGTCCGACATACATGGGTGAGAAGAAGGGGCGCTTCTGCTGGGCTAGGATGACGAGGACCCCCTTCGCGTACGATACACTGCGCGAAGATTTCCGACGTGATTTCGGCAGGAAGTGTGAGGACTGGGTAGGTGAGAGCGGCGAGGGTGTTTTGGATCGTGGTTCGTTCCTTCTGAAGGAGAATGAATTGCTCGTCGATCTCTGCGAGTCGTGCACGCAGGCGGGCAGTGTCAGGATGCATAAGTAGGGATGCTGGCTAAAGGATGCTGCCAGCCTCAGGTTGCCACCGCCTGATCGTCAATTGTTCGAGGGTTTGATTGCCGACTACGGCGTGGCTCCGTCTCCGGGAAAAAAATCCCGGTTGAAAACACTCCTCCTCCGAGTTCTGACGGTCATTGGCGTTTTTGCTTCTGCGACTGTCTTTGTTTGAAAATTTTCGTTCCCCAGAATCCTTTCCTGGCTCATCGGTCAAACCTCTGAGCCGTCCCAGGGCAGTATTTTCTTTTGCTACCTTTAATTTTGCGCGACGGAAGGAAATGAGCCTGTCCACAACGTCGCTGGAACCCGGATTGTCCGCATCTCTGAGCTCCGCGATGGCTTCAGGCAGCCTGCTGTATCGCAAACTCTGAAAGCCCTCGAGGGGTCGGTCGGTGCAGCATCCGGACACATTCGTTACCACGGAACTATTCGCGGATGGTATTTCGCTCACCGATGAGCTGTGCAGCAATCCGCAGCAAATTGTCGCGTTTTATCGCTTCATGTGGGATCTCAGCGTACCAGCCACTTTGCCTACGGTGGAGGATTATATGTGCCCGCGACTTGACCGCCTTCGCCACTATTTAAATTTCATTTCTCGGGATGTATCCGATGAACTGGGCATATTGGCCTCTCTTTCCGACTTTCGTGGCTTCATGAATGGTTGTATCGCGCTGTGATATCGCCCCGGATAATAACATAGGCCGCGTTGGACCAACGGTTACCAGTTCAGTCATCGACTGGGAGTTTTGCGCCTACATTCCCGAGTTCCGCGTCGCTGCGCAGTTCGGGAGGAAAGTTGGACACCAGATTTCGGAGGATGCTTTCATTGACGACATTGGGTACGGACCATACCCAGTTCATATTGTTTGGACGGAGATGCTGTGCATGGTCGTGCAGGATTATTCACAAGAGGAATTCGAAGCACAAGTGCTCATCGCTCTCACCGCGAGGTAGTCCGTCAGACCATGATTACGCCACAGACGCTCTATATTTTTCGCACAATGTAAATATCGACAGAACTAATTTGGAACTAATCCTTTCGGTTAATACTCCTCGTCATCTTCGTACTCCTCCTTTTGGGTGCCAATGTGGATGACCATCCCCTCACTTTTCAGCTTCAGTAATTGCTCGTCGAGCAATAGTTTCTCGATGCCTATTTGCAGCTCCTCGAGGGCAACTTCCAACTCATCCTCGAGGATATCGCCATATTCCTCCTCCACCGAAAGAAGACTGATATCCTCCTCCACCCAAACAAGACTGAAATCCCAAAGAGTTGCAGTATCGGATGCACTGCTCCATCTGGCAGACAGTGCCTGTGAAAGGACATTGGCCTGTATGGCCTCCAAGTTGTATCCATCATCACGGTCATAGGGAATCTGGAGTGTGATAGTTTGGATGCATGGGAGGAAGGAAGGAGAGTCGCGAAGGTTTCGAAGAATGGTGTCAACATGTGTCGGCGACTGGACGCGAAAACGAAGTTCCGCCAGTTTCGGCATCGCCATGAACAGCGCAACCATATCATCCGGCTCCAAGGCGCAGTAGCCTGGGGACTGGACGAACTGGGAAACTTCGGGCGATCGCGTGAGGAAGGACAAGAGACTGCTGAGTTGAGAGTTGACATGGATTGGTGATACTTGCAGTTTTTCGAGGTTCGGTAGGGTCAAAAAATCTAAGAGTGGACAACCGCCCGGATCCCCGACGGTGAGGGATTTCAATTGGAGGTGTGGTGGCAAAGAAAAGAGACCCGGCGACCCGTGGATGTTAGTGAGGATCGACATGAAGATGCATCTGACGAGAGCGGGCGCTAGCCGTAGAATCTCGAAGGCCTCTTTGAGAACAGAGTTTTTAACGTGTAGTTGAGTCAACTGCGACCAAGGAAGTGTGAACATATGGGGGGACATGTAGCGAATCTGGAGCTTCACGACTCGCAGCTTCAGTGCCGCTGCGAAAGCACCTACGGGCGACGACAACCTCCGATCCTTGTCACCGGTAAGAATGGTGAGAGTTTCGAGAGCCGAAAAGTCCATTTCGCTCTGGAAGTTCTCCTCCAAAGTTGATGGATGAAGACGCAGAGTTACTTCCCGCCACTGGGATGAACGGCGGATGATGTCTTGAAGGAGAATGGGTAACGGGAGCGACTCCGTAGTCGTTTCGCTCTCCTCGTATGCGATATCCATAACGAGAGGCCTGGTGCCCGCTCTTTCCAGGTAAGTTTGGACATAAGGATGACCCCGGCACTGCCCGGGGCAGAACCGGATTCGGAAGTCTGTCCATAATTTGGAATCGTGCACGGCGATATCACGCCATGTCCGACACACATGGGTGAAAAGAAGGGGCGCTTCTGCTGGGCTAGGATGGCGAGGACCCCCCTCGCGTACGATACATTGCGCGAAGATTTCCGACGTGATTTCGGCAGGAAGTGTGAGGACTGGGTAGGTGAGAGCAGCGAGGGCGTTTTGGATCGTAGTTCGTTCCTTCTGAAGGAGAATGAATTGCTCGTCGATTTCTGCGAGTCGTGCACGCAGGCGGGCAGTGTGAGGAGACATAAGAAGGATGCTGGCTGAAGGATGTTCGCAGCTGCACCGCCTAATCATCAAGGGTTTGATTGCCGACTACGGCGTGGGTACGGCTCCAAAAGTTGCAACAAGTCCCAAGGGCGGAAAAAATAACAACAACCTTCCTCCTATCCTATCCTATCCTATCCTATCCTCCGAGTTCTGACGGTCATTGGTCAAAGGAAAGTTTCCTGTGCATGTACAAGGCTACATCGTTTGCGCTGATGACCCCGAATTTGAATGGCTTGCATGTAGCGTTTGACCGCAAAGAGTCGGTGCTTACGAAGACGTAACAGATATCGACTCTGCTATCCGTTTCTTTCGGCCTTCTTGGAATAATTTACGGTGTGTTTCGATTTTTTTTTAAAAATAGGATTATCAAACTCACGACCTCGCAATAGACTGCGGGGTCCGCGTTGGAGTTGCGAGATTTGGCAAAGGAGGAAACACATTAGCGGCCGGTCTTGTGAATAATTTCCAAACTGGGTAACTGGGCGGTAGTACATTTGGTCGTATTGTGGTTTTGATCTCTCTCCCAACCGAATCGCGAATCAAAGGAATCCTCCTCGCGTTTGCAGTCACACCAGGCTGCACTGTCGGCGAAATAAAGTGGACCCAGCGCTTGCGGCCGAGCGGAAAATAGACGCCGCGATTGAATAATCACGCCGAGCGAGTCAAACGGAGCCAAACAGCCTCTTTCTAATTAACCACCATGCTAATCAAGGTCAAGGTAAGCTTTTCCTTCTCACCATCTCTCCTGGACACCGCTGACCGCCGCACAGACGCTCACCGGGAAGGAGGTACACCGCTCCCCAATCCAGCGCGATTCCGAGGAGGGCTGCTGACTGTTTTCTTTGTGCTTTGGCTTTAGATCGAGCTCGACATTGACCCTGATGACAAGGTGCGCTAGGGTAGTCTGCGGATCGGGGCGCGCCACTGACGCGCAGGGTTCATCGCGCAGATCACCCGTATCAAGGAGAAGGTAGAGGAGCAGTCCGGTGTGCCACCGCCTCAGCAGCGGCTCATCTTCTCTGGACGGCAAATGTGCGTCTCGTTTCTTCATTTTCGCCTTTGTTCTTCTTCCCTGCGGCCGCCTGTTCTTTTCTTGCGTTCCTACGTCCCGCTCCGCATGCTGACTGACCCGTGCAGGCAAGACGACAAGACCGCGAAAGACTTCAACATCAGCGCCGGGGCCGTCCTGCATCTTGTCCTCGCACTCCGTGGCGGCGCCCAGTAGCCGTGACTCGCTCTCCTGCACAGTGACTCCCGCGTCTGTTTGCGTCAACGTCTCCGGACCCGCGCGCAATGCGGTGCGATGTCGCTGATCGATTGCCGATTGTAAAGATAATGTCGAAGGAGTAAAGAGGCTGGCGAGGGAGGGGTCCGCATGTATAGAGACTGTCAAGCAGTGTTTCCTTTTATCCATTTTTGCTGCTATCGCGCTTTGCCATTGTTGTGTGTGTGATTCGGGAGTTTTTTTTTCGAGTCGCGTGCGTCGCGAAAAAAATACCCCTATCTACAAGCTCAACCCGTCTGTTGAGTTCCAGGTATTCGATTGTTTCGTTATGAAGCAAACATCTTCTACTCAACCACCTCTAAGCAACTACTTTTCGTTCGCGACTATTAAAAAAGTCCTTTCGCGCCTTGGCGTTCGTTCTCCTTCACGCGCGGCGCTGTAATGTCCACCAGCACCAGACCACGCGCCAGCGCCCTTCTTCATGCGCCGTTCCCCGTCCCATTCGCGCCGTTCGCCGTCCCGTTCACGCCGCCGACCTGGCTCAGCGCGGCGTCTGCCTGCGCGAGGTCGTTCTCGCTGAGGCTCCGGAAGGTACCCCCGCCGGGCGTGCTGGCACCGCTCATGACGCTCCCCGCGCGACTGCGCACCTTCATGACGAGGGGGCTACGTGCGTGTCGTTCGTCAGTCGCTGCGAATGATAAGCAATGTAGAGAAAGACACTAACAAAGGGTACGAATCCTCCTCCTCGCTCGCCCCGGGCCAGTTGTACCCTCGATAGTCGCTCGTCTCGAGTGACTGCATCTGCTCACGATCCCTTCGTCAGCACTCTCTTCCTTGAGATAAAAGAGAACAACGCCCACCTCCTCGGTCAACGTCCCCATATCGCCCGGCGTCGCCGTCCCCCGGAAGCGCGGACTGGCGGGCACGCTCGACGCCATGAATCCCTGCCGCTCGCTCGCCCCACTTCCCCCGAAATAGTCCCCATCGAGCTCGTCGTCCTCGCCCGCGCCGTTCGCGAACGCGTCGGGGTACGCGCGCCGGAGCGCGAGCTGGCGCGATTTGCTGTACTCGATGCCGAGGTTCTTCCAGTCGAGCAGCGGCGAGAGGCGTTCGACGCGGTTGCGCTGCGTTCACATCGGCGTCAGCAGGTGCAAAATAAATAGAGAGAGAGAGCGGACCTGGTTAATCCGCTGCCGCCGCGTCTTGCTCGTGAAGGCATGCATGTGGTCCGCGAGCTGCTGTACCGCGTCCTCGACGGACTGTGCGCGCCGGTCGACGATATAGCACCCCTCGTCTTGCGGGCGCTCGATCAGGTCCGCCATGAAGCACCCAAAGCCCGACAGGTTGGTGGTGATTGACGGGATGCCCATCTGCATCAAATGTTAACTTAGAAGGAGAGAACAGGGAAGGAAGGAGGACGCACGACGGTGCACTCGGCGGGGGTGTAGCCCCAGGGCTCGTAGTAGCTGGGGAAGACGCCGAGGTGGGTGCCGCGGACAAACTCCTCGTAGTCGAGCCCGAGGATGGGGTTGGAGCTGTTGAGGAAGTCGGGGTGGAAGACGATTTTGACGCGGTCCGAGGCCGAGTTGAAGAGGCGGACGCGGCGGATCTGGAAGGGTGTTGGTATAAACGAGTAAAGAAAGGAAAGAGGGAAGGAGCCGCACCTGGCTAAGAATGGGGTCGTTTGCGTCGTCGGCCATGTTGTGGGTGACGATGGGCGGGAGGCTGTTGCGCTTGAGGGCAAAGATGCGGCGCTTGAGCAGTACCAGGTCCTCGTCGGAGAGGAGCGCGGACGGCGTGGGTAGGGGCGTGGTGGAGTCGCTGTCGCGTCGTCTTAGCGTTCGATAATGGTAAACGCGTAAAAACACGGCTCACCCATGGAATCGGGCAGCGCTCTCAAACAGGCGCGCGCCGATGCGGTTTTGGATCTCGGTGACGGTGTCGCGGAGCTGCTTGGTGACGGCCTGGCCTTTGAGGGCCTCGATCGTGTAGCTGTGTGTCGCGGCGGGCATGATGATGAACGCGACGACGGTGACGGCCGAGTTGCTGGGGTGTCGACGTGAATTTTGATAGAGCAAAAAGATGCAAACGGCTCACGCTTTTTGGAGACGGTAATTTAACCGTGCGAGGGCCTCGATGAACATGTCGACGCCCTTGTTGCGGTACTCGTATCGGCCCGCGGTGAACATCTTTGCGTGGATGAGCGGGTAAGCATACAGAATGAGCGGGAGACCCCACATAAAGCGTGTTGTCCAGATCAAAGTCGTAGTGTCCGTAAAAGTGGCCGCGGACAAACTCGTCGATCTTTGCCTTGGAGGTAGCGTGGCGGTTCTGGAACTCGTGCATTGCCTGGAACTTGACGACGTTGAGGCCGTTGGGAACGACGCCGTCGGGCTTGCGCTTGAGGAGGTGCTCGGCCTCGTAGGCAGTGATGTGAGAGACGGTGGTGAAGACGTCTGCACAGTGGGTCGCGCTGCGCTCGATGCAGTAGCGGTGGTAGATGCCGCGCTTGCCGGCCTCGTGGTCGACGTCAAAGTACTGGAGGTTGTTGTAAAAGTCGACGCTGCCGGCGCAGAGGTAGCGGCCGAGGAGAGTCGCGTGGGTGGTGAAGACGGTGGTGACGTCGATGTGGCGCTTGCGACAGAGAGGGATGGCGAGACCGGCCTGCCATTCGTGGAAGTGGGCGACGACGGCGGTGGTGAGCTGGCGCGCTACATAGTCGCCGAGGAACCAGGCGACGAGGTAGCCAAAGACGATGGTCTCGTTTGTTTCGTGGTCGTTTGGGGGGGAGGGGATGCCGGCGAGGTTCCAGAGGTCGCCTTTCCACTCGTCGAGACGACTGTACATTGAGCCGGTGTCAAAGAGGAGAACGTGGGGCGCGCCCTCGATGAGCCAGCGCCCGTAGAGGGCTTTTACGCCCTGTGCGCGCATCGCGTCGAGAGTAGCAGCTAGATGGGGGTCCTTTGGTTCCTCTGCCTCGACTTCCATGGGGGCGGTCTTGTAGGAGAGAGGGCCGATGAGACAGTAGCGGTCGCCGTACTCGGAGACGGTGACGGGCACTTTTGTCTTGATAACGGTGTAGATGCCGCCCACCTTGTTCGCCACCTCCCATGCGCATTCAAACAGCAGTCTACGCGCCAGTCAGCCTTTGCAACAAATCCCACAACACACTTACGGGTTGCGGACGTCTCGGGACATGGTGGAGGGAGAGAAGGCAAGGTTGAATGTGACGTCACTCCAAAAGTCCAAACTCGGCCACTCAACCTCATCGATTCACGCCAATCACTTCTGCGGCCCTGGGCTCCGCAAAACGCGTAAAAAACTCTCATGCACGTGGCATATCGTCCATCTTACGCGTCGAGGTCCAAAATATTTACAAGGAATCCGAATCCATTGTTATCCGATAGAACAAACCGCCGCAAAAAAAAAGGAGTCGCAGCGGCAATCATCGTGCCGGAACTATCAACAAACGTTCTTCATCGTCTGCATTCATGCATCCTCACACTGCTCGCATGCGTGCACGCCTTGCGGAGATTGACGAGCAATTACTCCTGCTTCAGAAGGAGAAAACCACGCTCCAAAATGCCCTCGCCGCAATAATTTATCCCGTTCTTACCCTCCCCCCCGAAATCACGTCGGAAATTTTCGCGTGTTCAAACATTGAATTCTACGACTTTCCCAGTCAACTCAATGCCAAAGTCGCCCCACTCCTCCTGACGCATGTATGTCGGACATGGCGTGACATTGCCATACACGATCCCACGTTATGGAACAGAGTCTACTTCGTATGGAGAGGGAGCGACCACAATCCCGATTCGTCAGGTTGCGGTCTTCTTGCGAAGGCGTATCTGGAAAGGGCGGGGAGTTTGCCTCTCGATCTGATGTTGGATATTCGGTCGACCGTAGAAGCAGGCAGATCGGGACTACCCCGTGTCCTCCAGGACATCATAGCCCGCTCATCTCAGTGGCGGAAGGTTGCGTTGCGTCACGGTGCTTCTGTGCCAACTCTGGGGCACCGATTTCTTGGTCACCTGGATCTTACGACCCTCGAAACTCTGCACTTGGCTCGCGACCGCTATTCCGTCGGCTTTTTCCACAGCAGTGCCTTCGCTGTGGCACCAAAGCTGCGGGTCGTAAGACTCGACAACAACTACAATCGTTCCAGTATCATGTTACCTTGGTCCCAATTGACCACAATCAGAATCTATCACTGCACTTGGAAAACATGCATCGAGGTCCTAGGTTCAGCCCCAAACCTAGTTGATTTAACCTTGGACCCGGCAATTCCTCCCCCCAACCACGTCCCAGACGCTATATTGGCGCCACATCTCCACTTGAAACGCCTCTCCGTCCGTGGTGTAGATGTGGACGATAGATTAAATGCCGTATTGGGTCGGTTGAACCTCCCAAACCTCGAGGAACTTGAAGTCCTGCGCGGCTCAATGTCGTCAGACTCCGAAAGCCAGCCCGGCTTGCTTTCATTCTTCAGGCGGTCACCCAAACTATCTCGATTCATCTGCAATCCAGAGTCGCGACGTCCGTTCCTTTTGCCGCTGATCGTGGAGATGCCAAATCGTCACCTGGCTATTTATTACCGCACTCTCATGCGAAGTTGACGCCATTCTTCGAAATCTTCACCAGTCCCCATCCTTCCTTCCACTCATCCAAAGGATGTCTCTTAGTGTTCGATATGTCGACTACGGCGACAACAATTGCAACATCACGGTCGACGTGATCTCGAAAGCGGCCTTCGCCAGATGGGGCCCGGGGTCCAATACTGTCGAACGTAAGCGTAGCTTCGCGGTTCGTTGGAAGTACGGGTGGGATGAAGATCTAGAGACGGATAAGCGGGAACTTGACGTCGAGGAACTTGTCCTCGACGAACAATTACTGGAGCTGAAACGACAGGGAGTGGACATCCATATTGGCACATATGAAACGTCTTGGATTTAGTTTCCCCGAGTTGACTGGTTATTTAGTGTCATTATTTCTTTCTTCTGTTACTTCAATGTCATTGATATTGCTTTCCCGCCGAGCCATGAAACCAACTGGGAACTTGCGTACATCGAAGTGAAAGAAAGTATAGATAACCGGGCTTATCGCGTAGAGCTTGAGGGCCGGAATCCGCTCTCTCAAGAAGAGTTGGCGAAGGGGAGCGAAATATGCCCAGGCGAAAGCCAGAGGGGAAGAAATTGGATTTGGGATACAAAAATTTCGCAAACGAGTAATGGAAATAAGCTTCTGGTGTTGAGGGCAGTGTAACCAATGTGAAGTTGCGTGAGTATGGATGCTGCAAGGTCGCGCGCTGACCACCAGTAAGATCTATGAGACGATGCATGGGTGTGCTGAAGCAATCTCTGATCATGAAGCGCCGATGCGCAGCTTTCACGAAAATCCGGGTAAGGACAAAATAAGGGTTAACAGCGTTATTCCAGAGTCGCAGGGGAAGAACAGGGAAGAACCCGACGGCGTTGAGGTTGATTTGCATCTTGCGAAGTTGAGCATTCGACAGTTCGACACCAAGTTCGTCGGCAATCAGTTCGAACTTCGGGATTCAAAATATTCAAAGCTTCTCTTCCGCACCAACTTGAACATCATGCATCCTCAAAATGTTCGTCTGCGTACAAGACTCGCGGAGATCGACGAAAAGATAACTCGCCTTCAGAACGAGCGAGCCCCCATCCAAGAGGCCCTGGATGCTCTCATTTATCCCGTTCTCACGCTCCCCACCGAAATCACGTCGGAAATCTTCGCGCAGTCTGTCGCAAACCGTTCCCCGGCGTATCCCGACCCCACAGAAGCCCCCCTTCTCCTGGCGTCCGTGTGTAGCTCATGGCGCTCTATTGCCATCCACGACACACGATTATGGGGTAGCTTCCGAGTCAAGTTCATGGGAGATCCGGCCAAGATGTGCCACACGCTTTTGAGGGTGTACCTGGGAAGATCGGGCACCGGACCTCTAGATATGCATATCTCAGGGTATCCAGAGCCGTCTCACCTGTTGCTTCAAGATTTCATCAGCCGTTCATCCCAGTGGCGAGAGGTCACTCTCAATATGCCTCTATCCCCTTGGGCCGACCAGATGGATTTTTCATCCCTCGAAACTCTCACCATCGCTTCCAGCGGGTTGCCGCCGGCCTCTTTGCACATAGGTGCTTTCGCCGTTGCACCCAAACTGCGAGCTGTGACGCTCCAGAATCTTGGTCCTTCCCTCATCACCCTTCCATGGTCACAGCTGACCAACCTCAAAGTCAACTCCTGTACTTTGGCACTCTGCCTCGAAGTTGTGCAGTCGGCACTCGCCCTCGTCGATTGCGCTTTCCATTACCTCTATTCGTCACCAGAAGATGTCTTTTCCGACGCCGTATTCGCTCCCCACCTCCATTTAAGCTGCCTCATCGTCAGTGGCCCAGTGTGGAATGCTCTTTTGAGCCATTTGGAGATCCCAAACCTTAAACAACTGGAAGTGGGAGTGTTACCCCTCCAATCCGAGCGCGGCTTATTACTCTCCTCCTTCGCGCGGTCCCCCGAACTTTCCCGGTTCACCTGCGACTTGTCTGATTCCGAGGCGCTGGAGGATCCATTCATTGTATCGCTGTTCAATGTGATGCCGAAGCTCTCCGAGTTTCATCTCATTGGATCATCGTCCGAAGTCAACATCATTCTCCGAAATATCCGCGACTCTCCTTCCTTGCTTCCGTGCATCCAAGCCATCCAGCTCGACATTCCATGTGAAGGAGATACCAACAACATAACAGCCGATGTCCTTTCGGAAACGCTCTCCGCGAGGTGGAACTCCGATCCCAGTGTCATCGCTCTTCGGTCTTTCAGATTTGTGTGGGAGGAGGATGTGATTGAAGTGATTGGTGTAGCGTTTGATTATAGTTCGTTCGTCAACCACCCCCAACTATCGGAGTTGGAACGGCAGGGAATGGACATTCACATTGGCACAAAAACGAAGTCTTGGATTTAGTTCGCTCGGTGTTCCCTAGCACGAATGCCCTTTACGAATAAAGTAGAGCGATATTCTTCATGTCGACGGATAGAAAGACGGTTCGTGAATTAATCTCATCCAGAACCAGCGCCGTCGCCTAAGATGCAACGAACAAAAGAGCCCCCCGGCTTACACACGGACTGGGGCGAGGGCACGAGTAGCTGTGAAATAGATTTTTTATTATCAAAGAAGACAAGAGACGAATTATCCTGTAAAGAAAACAGGCAGGACGCACTCTCATGACATTGTTGAATCGGCTCGGCTATGTACCACTGGCCAGAGATTCAACGACGCCCAACTCGAAAATAGTTTATCAGTTCTCACCATAGCCAATCGCCGGAATACTACTGCATCATTTGTCGTCGCTCGTCGTCGTCGCCGCTGTCCACGATCTAGAGGCGTCCACCACATAAAACACAAAGAGAGTGCGTGAAACTCACTATACATTATAATATACAATTCGATTCCAAATCGTTTTCGCCGCCCCACGCAAGGCGGTAGTAGATAATGACAACGACAAGCGGATGGTGGTAGTCTAGCGAAGAACTCACAACACGATATGTATACTCAAGACGACGCGGGCCCGTCGACGAACATGCGGTCCGTGTGCAGGCCCTCGCCGTACGCCATGCTCTCGAAGATGAGCTGCCGCCAAACGGCGGTCGTCACCTCGACGGCCTCTTCTTCCAGGACCTGCGAGTAGATGTTAGATTCATTCAGCATGGGGAATGAGACGTAAGACGCACCGGCTCGAGCCCCTCGGTGAGCTTCGCCGGGCCCTTGTGGTCCTTGAGGTGCTCCACCACAAACATGATCAGCTCCTCCGCCTCCTCCGCGTCGCCCAGGTACTGCGTCATGACGCGTTTTACCAACGGCTCGAACTTGCGGTCGATCATGCTCTGTGCGCAGTCAGTGTCGAGTTCAAAGGGCGAGTGAAACGCGGCACGTACATCAGTCATCCCGTCCCACCGCACCTTCGCCTTGAACAGCGCCTCCCGCTCCGCCGGCACGCCCGCCTTCATGCTCTCTAGCCGCTCTTTCGTCGCCTCGGGCCCCGCCTCCGCTGCGCTAAAGTCGAGCTTCACCAGCGGCACCTTGCGCTTCCTCGCTGCCTCCTCCTCGTCCTCCTCCGCACCGAACACGCCTTCACGCCCTGTGCCCTCCTTCTCGGCCGCACCCGCGCGTGCAACCAAAGGTCCAAGCGACACACTGAGCCGCACGGGCGCCCCATCATCGAGCAGTAGCCCCGCACGGCGCTGCTCCTCCGCCAACGCCTGCATCTCGCCCATCTGCCGTGCCAAAAAGTCTTCGCTCTCCCGTGCCAAATTCGCCGCCTCCTCCTCCTCGAACGCCGCGCTCGCAGCGTCAGCGCTCTGCTCCGCCGCAAGGTGCCGTGCACGGACGACCCGCCACCGCGCGCGGTCGGCGTAGAACAGGTCGTCGCTCTCGTCGTCATCCCAGGTCTCGAAGCGGGCGCGCATGTCGATGCGTTCGCGTGCCTCGGCGTCGGCGGTAGAGCGTTGGCGGGCGATGGCACGCTCAAGGGCGAGGATGCGAGCGCGTTCGCGGGGTTCGTACCGGCGCTCGCGCTAGGGTCGTATTACTAACGAATCAAAAGCAAGAAAAATGAGACACGCACATCTCGAAACGACACCTCCTCGTCCCGCCGACGGCCCTCCTTGCGCTCCGCCTCGAGCTCCTCGTCCGTTTGTGTCGGCCGCTTCGACTCGCGCTCGCGCACAAAGTCGACCGGCTTGTTGTAGCCCTGCGCACCCTTGCCCATCCCACTGTCACGCGGCGGCTGATCCCGCTCTCGATCCCGTGGAGGCTCCTCCTTTGGGCGACCCCACTCGCGCATCTTGGGCCCGCTGGGGGTAGAGGGTTGCTGTTGCTGCTGCAGCTCGCGCATCTTCTCGCGCTCCCGCTTGGCGGCGCGCTCGCGGAACTGCGCGATCTCGGAGATGACAAGACCGCGCTGCGTCTCGGGCAGATCTGCCTCCTGCAGGTCGTGTAAGTGCGGCGGGACGACATATTTTTCCTTTTCGGAGGTGGAGGCGGCAGCGAGGCGGGTGACCTCGTCGACGACGGTGTCTATTGCGGCTTTTGAGGCCTGTGCGGAGGAGGGTTCGAGGGGCCGCGTGGAGGCGTAGGCGTCGAGGAAGGCGCGGGTTTTTTCGTCTGCTTTGATCTGCGAAGGGTGAATCCAGTTCAGAGCGCCAAAATAAAAAGAAACTTGCCAGTAATTTCTTGTTGGCGCATCCGTCTTCGAGGGCGGGCAGTTCGACGTTATTAAGGAGTGCCAGAGCTCGCAGGGCGCCATCGGGTTCCTCAAACTCGGCGAATCCAAAGCCCTGGGGCTTATTGGCAGGTGTAATGAGGCGTTTGAAGGATTTTATTGGGCCACAGGCGGTAAGGAGGGCGTTGAGGGTTGTGTCTGTGATGCCGCCGGAGATTGAGCCGACGAAGAGGGTAGTTTGTTTTTGGGGCTGCAACTGGGCATGTTGCTGGTAAGCAAGGGCAGATATCGACGGGCCCTGGCCGTACGATGGCAGAGGTGGCCGCAGCCCAAGTCCCAGTCGATTTTGCTGCATATGTACCGGGAGAGGCTTTGGAAACAAGCAAGGCCACGCAATGGCGACCACGTGACAAACAACCCACTTCCTCACGCGCGACCATCCATGGACACCTCCCAGTCCTCCGCTACCCCTCGAAGACCCGACCTGAAACGCAAGCTGGTCGTTGTCGGCGATGGTGCGTGCATTTGCTCACTCTCCCTCTAGTCCAACAACTTGCCAGGCGGCTGTGGAAAAACCTGTCTTCTCATCGTGTACGCCGAGAACCGCTTCCCAGAGGTCTGTCGCGTCGCGGCCGTGTATATCCCCACCCAACGCCCCCCAGGCATACGTCCCCACAGTATTCGAAAACTACGTCACACAGGTCCACTACGACGGCAAGGAGATCGAGCTCGCGCTCTGGGACACCGCGGGCCAGGAGGAATACGACCGTCTACGGCCCCTCAGCTACCCCGAGAGCGATGTCATCCTCATCGTCTTCTCCATCGACTTTCCCACCAGCCTCGCCAACGTGCAGGATAAGGTCTTTCGTCTCCCTGTCGTTGCGTAACCGCGTTCTGACGACTTTCCGCAGTGGTACCCCGAAGTCGCCCACTTTTGCGAGGGCACGCCCCTCATTCTCGTCGGCACGAAAACCGACTTGCGGCGTGACGAGCAGACGCGTCGCATGCTCGGCGCCCAGGGCCTTGCGCCGGTGACCCCCGAGACCGGTGCCGCCGTCGCAAAGGAGATCGGCGCAAAGTACATCGAGTGCTCCGCCAAGACGGGCGCCGGCGTGCATGACGTCTTTAATCTGGCGCTCAAGGAGAGCATGCGGCGGCAGTGGGGCAAGATCAAGCCAGGGCGGGGGGGACGGTGTCTCGTCGTGTAAAGCGCGGCGTGGTGTGTGGCGGGACCGCACTGGCCGACTTTACTGCTCTCATATGTTATCTATCGGACACACGCATATCTCATCGCAATTGTACTTGTTCACAGACCGACTTGCCTTGGCATTCGTACTCGGGACAAGCCCCTTGACCTTGCACTTGCGCTAGTCCTCTCTCGACTGCAGCGCGTCGTGTCTACGGACGTTTATAGGTATTCTGCGGATGTAGAGCGGAACGCAGCAGTGCAGGACCGTCTACCCAAAACTTGTCGAGGGCGACGACAAAACTTCGGCTCCATACTCACGATGTCTCCAACGATGTTCACGAAGTCCGCAGAAAGACGCTGTCGCTGTTTATTCAAACTTTCCAGATCGTTATCCACAACTTGAATCCCGCCGAAGTCCAATCGCGAATGGACGGCGCTCGGAACGATCGCACTGGTGCAGAATGTTTGAAAAATCTGCACGCTGCGGGATGGATAGAGCGTTCGGCACTCCACGAAAACAAAGGCCGCACACCCGACTCAACTCGGGTTCCTCCACGTCACGCTCTTCGACTGGAAAACAACCCTCCTAATAAAGAATCGCTGGCACTTCTGGTATGGCGCAAGGTTCGGGATTCCGCTCTCTGTTTGAGTTTGCCAGGGAGAAACCGGCGACATTGGTCAACGATTCGTCTGCAGCGATTACGGGAGTGACGAAGCGGGAGGAGGAGAGGAGCCAAGAGACGAATATGAATCCGTGCAGCCTTTTTGTAACCCCAAGGTATGTCCACCTCCGACGTCCGTGTCAAGTAAAAGGTGTCTTTCATCATCGCAGCTCTGTCCTCGCTCATGGAGCTTGTCGACGAGACTGAGCAACTTTGCCAGAGGCAACCACCCCCACTATGTGGCATATCTGCGCGGACGAAACGCGTTTATATGCGGGCCAAGAGAAACGGAGGGCACAACGAGGTTTTGTTCTCTCCCGATGTCTGCTAGGGTGCAGGGGGGGGGAAAACAGCCGATTGGATAATCCCTGAGTGAGTCATTGCGAGGGAATCCGCCAGCTTAGCGACTTCAGCTGAGGATAGCACACGCCAGGGTGGGCTGCCCTCGGCGACGGCCTTTGCATGGCAGGCATTGAAACAACGACGGTGTCACCGCGGCAGTTCATGATTTGGATCACCATTTCGAGTTCGCGCTTCGTCCAAGCTATAGCGTGCTTGGAGAAGTTGGTGGTAACATATTCTAAAGTCGCCGTCGGATGCGCCTTTTCGTCCATGTCGTCCAGAGTGCGTAAGATTGAGAACAGCACCGCACCAGACCTGGGAGGAGGCGCAACTATCGCTGGTGCCGGGGTCGTCTCCGTAGCCCTGTTCTGGTCGCGTTGGCGGGTCAAAATTGTGTGCAGTTGAATCAGAGTGAGAGCTACAAGAAGTTTTCGATGAGTTGAAAATGAGAGAGTGAAACACTGGAACGCATTCCTTGTTCGCTAAACGAGATGATTCATGACACTAGATAAACCATATCATAACGCACCTGGTGGACATGGTTGAACGAGAAGAGAAGAATTTAGAGCGGTTAGGGGTATCTTGGTTTGTTCGAACCAAACAACCGCTCGCGTCCAAAGAAGGGAATTTGATGTGTTTGGTCCACCCTCCATCATCCTTCGAACCAAACTTTCTTCTTCCTTTTGCGCAAAAAACTCGAATGGCGGACCCGGGCCTCGTCGACGGCAAAGCGACCTTTGCGTCGTTCTCGCACATCCTGGACACCCGCATCCTTCGCGCCCTCGCGGACTTGGGCTTCGCACGGCCCACACTGGTGCAGGCGAAAGCTATTCCGCTCGCGTTGGAGAGCCGGGATATTCTTGCAAGGGCGAGAACGGGGAGCGGAAAGACTGCGGCGTATTGTGTGCCAGTGGTGCAAAAGATCCTTGGGGCGAAAAGTGTGCGTGTGTGTAAGTGAGAAACATGTTTGATTTAACTTTTACTGTAGGCTGTGGATGCGGCGCAGGCGACGCGGGCTTTAATTCTGGTGCCGACGAGGGAGCTTTCGGAGCAGGTCGCTGCGTATCTGAGGGGTCTCATCGCGTACTGTGAGGACGAAGTTGTTATTTCGAATGTTGCGGCGGGAGCTACGACGCATTTACAACGGTCCGTTGCTTGAATGCTGCCTGGTCCTGCCCATGCTAACGCTCTGCTATAGGACACTATTGTCTGATAAACCTGACATCGTAATCGCGACGCCTTCGCGCGCGTTGGCCCTCATGCAGTCCAAGGTGCGCGTCTTCGTCCATTTTCGTCGATACAATTTTCATAGACTGCAGGCGCTGATAGTATCCTCTTTGGAGTCCCTTGTAATCGACGAGGCGGACCTTATTCTGTCGTATGGCCACGACGAAGACGTGCGGCAGATATTCAGCGGCGCGTTCCTCCCGAAAGTCTACCAGTCATTTCTTATGAGCGCAACCATGACCGAAGACGTCGAGATGCTCAAGGGGCTCACGCTCCGGAATCCTGTTAGTACTCCCTTCTCCCTGCATTTCAATGCTGACTGATGTTTTCTTGCAGGCTATACTCAGGCTGGAGGAAGACGAGGACGAGGCCGCCAACCTCAGCCAATACGCCGTTCGGTGCCCTAGCTTTCCTTCTTCCAACCTCTCCACTGTGTTCTCACCGCACCCGCAGATGCACCGAAGCCGACAAATTCCTCCTCACCTACGTGATCCTCAAGCTAAAACTCATCAAGGGCAAATGCATCCTCTTCGTCAACGACGTCGAGCGGTCGTACCGCCTCAAGCTCTTCCTCGAACAGTTCTCCATCAAGAGCTGCGTCCTGAACTCGGAGCTGCCGTTAAATTCTCGGTATCATACGGTGCAGGAGTTCAATAAGGGCGTGTACGAGTATATTATTGCGACGGACGAGAGTGGGGGTGGGGAGTTGGATTCAGAGGACGAAGATGAGGCTGAGGTGGATGGGGAGGCGAAAGGGGAGGACGACGAGGAGGAAGAGGAAGAGTGTAAGCCAATGATTCGAATTTCTCGTCAATGAGTTAACCTTCTCGCAGTCGTCTCCGCCCAGCGCGAACCTGCCTCCACGCCCGCTCCTGCTGCACCCGTACCCACCGCCGACGCCTCTGCAAAAAAGCGGAAACGCTCTGCGTCCCCGCCGCCTGCGCCCGCCAGCAAGAAGCACAAAGGCAAAGGCAAAGGCAAGGCCGCAGCGGCGAAAGAGTACGGCGTCACGCGCGGCGTGGACTTTGTTGACGTCGCGTGCGTGCTGAACTTTGACCTCCCTGCGTCTGCGCGCGCGTACACGCATCGCGTCGGACGGACGGCGCGCGCGGGGCGGACGGGGATGGCGTTATCGTTTGTGTCGACCGGTGCGGGGCCGGGGAAGGTCAGTAAGTGGGAGAAGGAGAGGGAGGGAGACGACGAGGGGGTGTTTGCGCGGATTGAGCGCGAGCAGGGGGCAAGGGGGAGTAAAGTGCAGGAGTATCATTTCGATATGAAGCAGGTGGAGGCGTTTAGGTATCGGATGGAGGATGCGTTGAGGAGCGTTACGAGGAACGCAGTGAGAGAGGCAAGGGTCGGGCAGCTGAAGACGGAAATTTTGAATTCGGATAAGCTCAAGGTTCGTTGTGTCTTTACCTTTTTAGGAGGGCGCACGTTGACTGGGTTCTAGGCGCACTTCGAGGACAATCCGCTCGACTTGGAATTTCTGAGGCACGACAAGCCGCTGCATCCGACAAGAGTGCAGCCACACATGAAGCATGTACCAAAATACCTCCTTCCGCGGATCGCGCCCGTGTCAGGCGGAGATGTCGAGGTGCCTGCGGGTGGCGGCGCAAAACCAGGGTTCGTTCCGTTCAAAAAGGAGGGCGGTGCAAGGGGCGGTGCACGGGGACGAGGCCGAGGACGGGGCGGGCGCGGTGGGGCCGGTGGGAGAGGCGGCAAGAAAAAGTCGGATCCGCTGAAAAAGTTTTCGCGGTCGTAGTTTGTCACTTTGTTTATCAATGCAGGAGTCAGATTCAAACGAGTGAGAACGGGTCCGGAACTGTATGCATGCAGCTAGTAGTACAGTAGCCTAACCGGCTCATTAAGTTACAAAGTCGGAGACACTGAGAACACATCAGACTAGGTGGGTATACCAAGACACGATTAATCACTGCAAGTAAGCAGTACGACATCGAAACAGAGACGATAGCGAGTTCAGAGGAAATGATAATACAATATCGTGAGGAAAAGTGATGAGTTGCAGTGTAAGGCTACGCGGTCAGCTTGGGAATGACCTTGACCATCTGGTCGATGTTGATGAATTGCACCCAGCTCTCGAGGTCCTTGGCGCTCTCGTGCCACACGAAGCTGCTCTCCTTTGCGCCGCGGAAGAACGCACAGACGCACTGGTAGTGTTCTTCTACCAGTATATCTCTGCGCGCGACACCGAGGCTGGCGCGAAAGATGCGGAATTCCCACCCCTGGAGCGGGTGCCCGTCGCCACGCGCAGACTCCCGGGGGATGTCAAACTCGAGCCGGGCCCAGTCAAAGCCTGTGGGCTGGCCGATGGCCTTGATGTACGCGGCCTTGAGGGCGAGGAGGATGCAGAGGCGGCGGAGGACGACCTCGTCGCCGAGCTCAGGGGCGATGAGCTGCATCTCGGTGGGGGTGAGCTTGTGGGCCATGGACTCGGCATATGCTTTGACGGAGACGCCACGAGGCTCGACGGCGACTTGCTTGATGCCAAGGCCGATGTTGATGACTTTACGCTGGATGCCCTGAGTCATGGCCATGCCACAGAGGGAGGTTTCGTAGGCGAGGTGGTAGCCGATCATGGAATGTAGAAACTTTTCGGGAGGCATGTCGTCGGGCGTCTATACGCAATCAATCGGTCGGCGGGTTCAATTAGTGCGAGTGGCGCGGACGGACCTGTTCAATCCAGTGTTTTCCGTTGGGGGTGATGCAGTCGCGCCATTTTGCGCGTGGTATTCGACGGTGGCGCATCATGAGGAGAGGGAGCATATGGGTCATGACCTGGCCTGTGCGGGGTCAGCCTGGTGAGCACAGACGCTTGGGAGCCACACACGAAAACTGTCCGCGTTGGGGGGGTCATAAGGGATCTTTACGTGGGGGACACAGTCGTCGACGACCTTGTGGCACGCATCGTACTCCTTGATCGATGTAGTGAGCGGCGATAAGACTTGGACGGCGCAAGAGACCGACCTCTTGGGTGTACTCGCGATTGAGGGACAGCATCCAGACGAGTATAGGGCAATCCGTCGACATGGCTGGTGAGGAGTGAGCGCTGTAAGCCACGCAGGCCGATATGCCCACAATAATAGAACGACGCCGGACCTAGTACAAGACAGGAATCGGGTTACTGCCAGGGGAATCCTTTTATAGGGTGTATGGATGGTTGACTGGCAAGACAAGGAGCGCGCAGGGACATCATACAGGAATGGGCATAGAGGACATAAAGTTTCAGTTCAAGGGAGATCAGCTGACTAAGCGTGGCCACCAAATTCAACAACGCGAACAACCGTCTGTGGGCGTCCTTGTCAAGTCCTTGTTCTGGTCATATTCCAGCATGTTCCTATTGGGGTGCTCAATTTGTAGCCCATGGAATGTCCCGCGTTTTCATTTGGTCGAAATAAGTTTTCAATCTCGCCCGATGGGTGTGATTCGTCTTATCAGCCTCCCTCGCCGGGGAATATTGATTTCATGGTCACCAACCTAGCACGATGTTTTTTGTTAGAACCTGATAGAAGCTTCCCCTCGCGTTCAAACGTTGAAAACCTTGAGCAGGTATGTTGTTATGATTTGAACGTGCGTTTCTGCTCTAATCATTTGCGTTTTGTTGAGCTTAGGAAACGGGTGCCGCATTAAACAATATGCGCGGGAAATGACAGCGCACGAGTCCGGCGCTCCCTTGCACTTCAATGACGAACTCTTCACGATTGAGCGCAACGAGCGTGCCAGTCGTGCGGAAATCCTTGCCTGGAACCACAGGACCCATGAACATCAATTTGAAGGAATTCGAGGTGAACGTACCGATTTCGTCTGCGCCAACAGAGACCTTGTCCCCAGCCTTCAAACCCAGACGGGTAGCTTCGCACTCGTCGAAACCCACGACGTTGTATGGCTCGAAAGAAGCTGCGACTATTCGAGCTGCCGCGTCCTCGCCGGTAACGTTTAAGACCGGAGGCTGCTCCGCCTTGAGGCGCTCGATGTAGGCCGTCATGCGGGAAAGCCACTGCGGCGCGTGAGGGTTTGGTATATCATGTTTTGGATTGCTCACCTCCATGAACTGCGGGAATTTGCTGACGTCGAAGAGCGATTCGGTGCTGGGCAAGCCTTTGATCCACAAGGACACGAAATGGACGGAAGCGTCTGCGAGGGAGGGTAGCTCGGTGTCGAAAAGCCACTCCCGGCCATCTGACAACTGGGAAAGTGATTAGGTGGGCTTGAGGGTACTACGAGAAACTTACTTGTTCCTCCACGAGAGACTGCTTGTGGTCAGTGGAATCGCGCTTTACCGGCCAAGAAATTGACCAAGTGGGTGGACAGCGCACTACGAGCTTTTTCGCGCTCGTGTCCGGCTTTCAGTGTCTCCACAAGGGCAGAACCTAGAATCTATGCGGTTTTCCTGAGCACAGAGGTGTTGAGGAGAATAAACCGACGTACTGTGGCTCTGTCCGCAACAAAGGCCGGCGGGATTTTATCGAAGGGGACAAGATTCAGACCGAGAGGGAACAAGACCACGTCCACATAATGTTTGTCGAAGACCTAGGCGCCACTTGGTAGGTAGGAATAGACGGGCAGAACTTCATTACCTTGATGAGACCAGTATCGGCACCTCCGCCTTTCTTGTTAGGGAAGATTGTGCCGTAGCCCTGCGACGCTGGGAACCGCCGTTCAAGGATCGAAGCAATGAGACTTGTATCGCAGTAAATATCATTGCCGATCGCCAGCAGTGGAATTTGACGGTAAACGATGCCTAGAAGGTCGGTAATTTCGGATCGCGGTAGCATGTTCGCCACCTATCGCAGAGGTCTTTAAATGCGCATAACGTGCGTGTTACTTTCACTCACGATCACTTTTTCATGGCGGATGTTTTTGAGCAGCAGAACAGTCTCGGTCTGACCCGGGTAAGAAGATGTGCGCAAATGGACAGCAGGGAGGCCACCTTTTTGCTATACGGTGAGGTTCCGTAGCTAGGTATATGAGCTTTGTGTCGCTTCAGAAGAAATAAAGAATTTCACCAGTAGAGAATGACGGACATTGTGGTTGGTTATAGGGGTTGCTGACCGTGTTATTTGTGGCTGTGCATCACCTTTGCTTCTTGGACGACGACGGTGTGCTAGATGGCGTCCAACTCAAACTCAGGCTCTGTCTCTGGCTCAGCCTCTGGCTCAGCTCCTGCCGGTTCCAACTCCGCCAGTGCCCCGTCGGCTCCAGCCAACACCGTCTCGAACGCGCCCTCGATCGCCCAAACCGATCCTGCCGGCGGCGTCACCATCACCCAACCGCCCCAGACGGCCACATCCTTCTTCAAAATCGCAGAGAATCAGCTCATTACCATCGCATGGAACTTTACCAGCGTTATCGCACAACCCACCAGTCTCACCCTCATGGCTGTCGGCGCAAACGGCAACACCTACCCCGTCGGCCCAGATCCAAGCGGCCATCTGCCTGGGACCGCGACCAGCGTCGTCTGGGATGTCTATTCGTACCAGCAGGTCCGTCGGCTTGGTCTTTTGTTATTATTTAATTCCATGAATGCCGATGACGCACGCAGGCGCACCCCAACACGCCCCTCGCACAGACGAGCTACACGCTGCACATGTGGGATGACCGCGGCCCCACCGCAACCGAACGCGCGGGCTACATGTCGCCAAACACCGCGTTGGCGTTTGCGCTCTATACCCCGCAACCATACACCCCGCTCGCTAGTGGTAAGTACGACGTTATACGTGCTGGAATAAAGTCTGATGCGCCGCAGGATGGACCTGTACAGGCTGCAGCGGCGCACTCGTCGCCCGCCCTGCGCTCGCCGGCCTCTTCCTCACGCTATTCCTCATGCTGTTCTCGGGCTGGCGGGTACTGAGGACGAGGGCGTAGTTCGTATTGGTCGCATCCGCCATCTACTCGACTCGGACGTCCTCCGCTGCGCCCGCTCGGCTACTGAGTGGAGCTATGATGCGAACCTTTCTTTCCCACCTGGTTATTCGTTGCATTTGATTTGGTACACTCGCGACGCTCGCACGCACGCAATGGACTACATATGTAGCTGATATGGTATATACATGATTATGGAGCAGTAATGGACTTGGTGTCGGTGTTTCATTCGGCGGTGTTTCAGTCGCATCCATTCCTTTGCCGTTACATTGACCTGCAGGCAAGTTTCGAGTTCACTCAAGCACATCGTCGTCGAAAATGGCAGTGAGCGGAACACCGTCCTTCCTGATAACTCCGCGATACATTCCCGGGCAGTTCAAAGGCATCGCAACATTCCCCATGTTATCCAGAGCGATAACTCCGCCAATGCCTCCTTGCTGCCGAAGCTCCTCCACCGCGTACTCGGCCGCCTTCTCCAACGACTCGCCGAGGTGCTTGACGCGATGCGCGATCGTCACCGCCGTCGCGCATCGGATAAAGTACTGTAAGACGGTTATTTTAGGACGGACGCGTTGAATGTACGAAAACAAACTTACGTCGCCGTCGCCAGTGCCCGAGACGCCGAGCGCATGGCACGCAGGAAGACCCCAGATCTTGCCCCACGCCTTTCACACCGCAAAAAACGAAATTTCGGCCCGGCTGAATTGGTTCCTGAAACTAGTAGATTAGGCTACAAAAAAAATGCAGCTGAATTTGTGTCCGAAACCATAAGAATCAGCCCAGCGAAAACGTTGCCGAAACCCGAAGAATCAGGAACACTTTTGGCCGCGCTGAAACTGCGGTTGAAACCATGGCATTCAGCCGGGCCGGAAATGTTGCCGAAATCAGTAAATTCGGCATTGCTTTCGGCCCAGACGAAAGCAACGCTTTCAGCCCGGCCGAAAGTGCGGCCTGAATCAGTAGTTTCGGCTGCACTTTCAGGCAGGCTGAAAGCACGGGTTTCGGCCCGGCCCAAACCGCAGCTGAAAACAATAGTTTCAGCTACAGTTTAGGCCGGGCCGAAGTCACGGCTTATTCTTATTGTTTCGGACCCAGTTTCGGCCTCGGGCGAAAGTGGTGGTTTCATCCCGCCTGAAACTAATCTGCAGCTGAGCGGCGGCTGAGCGGCTGCTCAGCGGCATCGGCGGTACCGCCAACGGCAGGTACTTTTTTCTTTCGTGAATTCTGATGCCGCAATATCCTGGAAATTTATCCCTCTTAAGCCGAAATTCAGGAGCAGGGATTAGAGCGAGAATCAATATATACTGGGGCTCTACAAACTCTCTTGAGGACGCGTTCTTTGGTCCTGTTTGGTCCGACGCGCTCACGTGCATGTGGCGGTGCAGTCTTTTGTTCACCCTTCGCCGCAACTTGCTGTTCTTATTGTTCTGCAGGTAATTGTTTTACCTGAATATTAAGTAAATATGCGCCCACTCAATTACGGCAAATTTTTCTGGAGCGCAGGCGGCACTTGTCAGCGCCGAGCGGGAGGCAACAGCCTACTGGCACTGCCGATGCTTATTTTGTTCGTATTGTCCTGCAGGTAGCTATTTATACGGGTATTACATGACCAGCCAATTGCAACTTTCATCTCAGCGCAGCGGCCTACCGCTGACTCCTGACCTTAGTGACTGGTCGGGGTATTATTTCCACAATCAAGAGGCTTAACTGCCACTACTCAGACAGTGCGGACAATGGGCAGCAGTGATATACCGATGCTCGCCAGGACTGATTATTCTGCGTTTTACAAGGCGAGGCGGCACTCTCGACTCCTCCAGCTCGTGTCCTTTGATTCGTTCGGGCGGCAGGTCGCGGTGCTGGCCGTTACAAAGAGCTCAGCAGCTCCCATTTGACGCTCACGAGTAACTAGGGTCCCATAAGAGAAAGTGGTACAAATGATTCCCAAAAAGTAAGTATGACTTGAAGATCTTCAAGTTTACCGGTGGCAGCTCACCTATTACTCCACAGACCCGCCTGTACTGTGAGGCTTTCAGGGCAACTTGTTTAGACAGCGACACATGCAATAATCCGGTATAAAAATGATGATCGCTTGAAAGCTCGCAACCTGCACCGGTAGCGCAACACAATCCCAAGGCGGCAGCGCAGGTCAACCACTTTCCCGTCAGAAGGGCAATTGAAGTAGCCTACTCGAACCAGTACTTCTCATAATCACTAAGCAGCTCACAAATATGGCCGGCCGCTCATGCAAACTGCCACCCGATGAGCGCACATGGGCAATGACAGTTTGCGCATCCTTCAGAAATTCCCGTATTTTGAGTGAAAGCGAGCGGTACCCTTGGGCAATTTCCAGATTCAGTACTTAAAGAAACTGAATGCGAATACCTCGAATTACTTGACGCCGTACTTCTGGTCAGTGGAGGCAGAGGGTCATTGTGGCGAATATGACGTCCGGCTCCACCGGCGGTAACGGCTCGAAGCGCGCGGGACAGAGATGGCGATTTGTGCGGGCGCCGCGTGGGCAGCGGGTTCCGCTGCTCTAATTGCCCGCCGTATAACGGCAGCGGGAAGCCTGCGAGACAAAGAGTCCATAATTCTCGTCCACCGGTGAGAGCAGAATGGACGATCAACGTACCTCCAGCTGCAGTCTGCCGCAAACCGCGATGCGTGTCAGCTGCCTCTTCCCCGTCTCGCTCCCCGCTTAACCCGATGGTCAGAGGCCGCCGATTCGATTATCCTCTGCCGTGCGCGCGCCCTGCGACGAGGTTGGCGGGAAAGCGGGTGTTGTAGCAGCACCCTCCACTACGCCCAGCAGCGCCGGTCTGCATGGCCACCTCGCTCGCCCAGTTCCCTCACCCCGACCGCCACCAACGCCGCGAGGAGTGCAAAGGGGTGGGCAAGGTGAGCCGCATATGTGCGCTCCGTCTCCCCTCTGCGCTTGCTCGGCTACGGGAGCGACGGGCGCGGACGTCCCCTTCCGACTCCTCCTTCGGATCTTCTCCCTATCTCGCTCCACGCCTTTCTGCTCACCCTACCCTTCCTCGGGTTTTTGCGCTCCATGGGTGTTTGTGGTTGTTGTGATGTTGCGCGCATTTGGCGACTTGATTGTGCACCCGACCCAAACTGCACCCAAAGCGACGAGAATGACGGGGACGATGAGCTCCTTGAGCAGCGCGCGCGCGGCGATGAGGTGGGTGAGAACGGGGGTGGTGGGCGAGGCGAGGGCGAGAGAGTCTGAGCGGAGGGTGTACTGTGAGATAGAAGATGTTAGTGTTATAGGTGGGAATTAGGAGACGGATAACACCAAGAATGAAAAATCGAAGATGATGAGAAGGATGCATTGAAAGAGTAGGAGGCAGTAAATTAGAACGGGTACTAGAAAAAATCGGTGCAGGATCGAAGGAGCGATAGTGGAGAACAATGTGTAACAAAGGGAAGGGGCGGGATAATGGTGGGAGGAGGGAAGGAGGAATAAGAGTAGTACGATGAGAGATATGATGGGTAGGAAGGAAGGAAGACGACCGCGATGAGAAAATGAGATGGAAGAATTGAGTGTAAGGCGGGGGAGAGTATGGGTACTATACAGAAACCGCGACAAGGGTCCACAGTACGAAGACAAATCAAGAAAGAAAGAAAGCTGCAAGAAATATCATCACAAACCTCGCATCCCGCTACAACATATGTAGCACCAACTTGCGCTTGAAGCGCTAAATCTTGACGCGCGGAGGACGCATCGTTCTCCTTGCTCTCTCGTCCCATCTCCTGCTCCCCCCTCAATTCCTCCCCCGCCCCCGCGTTCGGCCCCACCAACACCCGCACCTGCAAGTGCTTCGAACTCGGATTCGCGTAACCGCTAGTATCGCCAACTGATACGCCGCATTATCCCGGCCCGTTGAAGTACATCGGTTTCTTGCCCCCCCCCCCTGGCACATTACCGCCCTTGCCGCTCTTGAAATTCACCGACGGTGGGACCTTGTACCGCTCGCGCAATGTCGCCGAGACAGACCAGCGTCTTGGAGAGCGCACTGCGTTTAGCACTCCTCGGTCTTCGGTTGTGGTGCAATAGAGGGTCTGCATCTGGAGGTGGACCCGGCATCGCGCCCTCCCAGTAATAACGTAGAATTGAATGCAGATAATGTCGGGGGGAAGCTGAATGTAGGAAACTGAGGCCTTTGTTAACTCCTCATTTGACGAGTAGATATCGAGACATACTTCTCGGTTTGTCGGGGTAATTTCCCATATGTTGCGTGTAATGAGCGCCTGGATTCCCCGCGCCACCCTATAAGTCAGTTTTTCAGCGCGATGCACCATTAGTAAGCTATCCCAATTCCCAGTTTTTCGCCCAGAAAATGAGGAAACAACGTACCGGGCCACAGTGACCACAGTAGGGGTTGGTTTAGACGATCTTCAAGCATGAACAAGGGTCATCGGCGAACAGTGGGGATCACAGTAACGGGGATTTATCGAGGGTCGCTGACGGCGTCGCGTCGGTGACCAGTGGCTGCTATGCTCGGATGCGAAGGGTGGTGCGCCGGTGTGAATGGCGGCGCAAGGCCATGAATGCGGCTGTCGGGACTCGGAGTGGGCTCCTTGTTGGGCTTCGGGCTTCGGGCAGCTTGGGGAGATCATGAGAGGATTCCACGAGAGATGATCCGTGGCAGTGCTGCACCGCCACCGCTATAGGGGAACTGCAGCAGAACTCACTGCGTTTTTAGCAAAAAGTCCAGGGTGGCGAAACTTGGGACTAAGTGATCGCTCGGGAGGCTTAAGTCAGGATTAGTAGATAGCCGGGCCTCGGGCTAACCTCGTGGGTCGTCATATCGAGCAACATTAGCCCGCGTTGGGCCACTCGGTAATCCCGACTTAAGCCCTGTTGGGCGATCAACAATCGCTTGGATGGATCAAGTCTGGCCTTTTGCTTCGGCCTAGGTGCCAAAATCAAGATATTATGATCAGCCCAAGGGCCATTCTCGAGCATATGGTCAAGGAACAGTGGCCATTCGCGGGCTATTTAAATTGGTTCGGGGTTTCCGCCGCTACTGTTTGGTTTTTATTTTATTTTTCATCCCGTTGCTCAAAATAAAGAGAGGGAAAGCAGTGATGTATTCAAGATGCACGACGAGGTGGACAAGTTTAATCTACTTGAGACTACAAATAAAATGCTAACTGACCTCCCTCAGAACTTGAGACCAATCACCGGAGGAGGCTAGCAAGAGTAGGTTCCAGGTCGCAGATTACTTGTGAACAGGGCATTTGCAGTACTTGTCAGTAACCAATGGCTCCAGTTTCGCTTCCGACGTTTGAAGGGGGAAAGGACACTTGAACTTGAAGGTGTTGGTGGCGTTCTTCTGCGTATTACTGGTATTACAGCCGGGGACCGTTGCGCCACAAGTTCTCTTCGTCTTGTGATAAGATGCGGGGAGGGGCCACTGCAGGCTTCGTTGGCTAGAGTGGGGTGGACGAGGGCCTGGGACACAACTTTGAGGATGGAGGGAGGAGCATGAGAGAGAAACATCGACTTGCAGCCGACAAGCGTCGGTTAAATACGTTGATCAAAAAGCCCGCGTTGGGCTAAAGTCGGGCTATTGATCTGGCCCGGTTGCGACACTCCGGCGTTGTGTTTTGGCCCAGTTGCCCAGACCGGCCACTTGGTTCGCCCGAGTAATGTCAACAGACCAGACTAAAAGCGCCAAGTTCGTGCGTCTGCAATATCCCGAGGTGGGCGAAAGTAAAGCAAAACATTGAGCCAATGAAACGCCGCCCAGGCTATTCCCGGAGACTCGAGATAATCCCGAGCAAGGCGGGAGCAGATCACCCATCTCGGGATAAAATGGGGCTTTTGTGTGCGCAAACGTCGCCACCCCAGCATTTGATCTCGCCAGAAGGCTACAGTTGGGCGCCAACTATCTCTCGAGTTTCGCCCGCCCGGGGAGTTTTTGCTGAAAACGCAGTGACTCGAAAAAAATTGTGTCGTTCAAGTTCTTGAGGGTTGCTTCACAATTTAGAATACATCCGCTGGTGCTTTGGTGATATCAGTTTACTGTCGAATATCCCAGACAATCCGCGGTGGCGGTGAGGGCGGTATTTCCGCTTTTGCTCATGCCGTTCGTTGTTTCGCTGCTTCGCTGCTCGGCGGTATGTAACTCAAATCCGGGGCAAAACCAGCTGCCTCCACCAAACTAGGATGGTATCCCTTCTACTAACCCGTTGCCGTTGCCGCTCATGATCTGTGCTTACGTCTGGTTGTGACTTTATAAACATTCATGAATTAACTTGAAGCTTCCTCAAGTACTACGCAAAACGACCTGCCGGACTCTGCAAAGAATGCTTACCTGGAGTCTGGGATGCGGGGGAAGATTCCTGGCTGTTTTTCCCGGGGTTCAATCCTTATTGTTCTTCGAAGGTTTCTAAGCTACAGCCCATTTTGGTAGGTCTGCCACTCATTGCTGTTCACCGACTCTTCATATGAGGTGAATACTGCGCCGGATTTGAGTAGAGTTTCCGAGAGCCAGTGGCTCTTGAACGTTCTGCCTGTGAGCGGCAGGACTGCGGCTGAGCGAATTTAATCAGTTGCGGCCAATTGCCGCCATGGGACGCACTGGTTTCAGAATCAGATTCTGGTATCCGAAGAGGCTCTAAGAAGCCGATGCCAGGGGCTGCTACCCCCGAGATTGGAAGTTTTCTCCATCTTGTACCGATTATTACTGATAGATCTCTAGAAGTGCTTTTTCCGGCTTGGTGGTGTAGTGACCAGAAGAAACACAAATAAGGAGGAAGGATCTCTCTTACCGACGAGCAGCAGGCAGGAGTTTGATAAGGTTGCGGAACTTTGCTGAACGGACCGCAAGGCTGGAAGTTTCGGTATAAGGAATGCTCTGCCGCCGATGCGCGGGGTAATTCACCAAACCTGAAAACCGATGAGCGGCATTCAACCTGTCAATGTGAAATTCAAACGTTTGTCGCGAGTCGTATCGATTGAATCTAAAATCCGTTTTGAGCGACGACATGGGAGTCAAGACGACGATTGAGCTATACTCCCTACGGGGTGGAGGAGGTCCGGAATTGATAAATAAAATACCAACACCGATGAGTTCAAATCCGTGCGCAAAACGATGGGAAGCATACCTAGATATGAGATTGACACGTCATCGATGGGTCCAGAAAAAGACGAACGTAACGCACCCTGTTGCCTTTTAACCCGCGGCCGGACCTACAGCAGAAATAAAACCGATGGGCGAGCCAAACTAGGTCGGAGCCAGATCAGAAAGTTCGAATGGAGCGTGACGAAAACTCACCGGGGTTTGTGCTACAGTCAATATTGCGCGGGTCTGGGCACTATGACAAAATCCGTGAAAAATGGAAACAAACTGCGTTCGGAGGTGAAGTTGATAACCTTACCGCGATTTTTCAGTCAAAGAACTGTATCCATATAAGCGATTGGGCAACTGATTATAAAGTGAGTTTGGAAACGAATTCAAATTGAGGGTGCACCTTGGGCGTCCCTGACCCAACTAAAGCGCCATGCGCGATGCGACTGGTACTTCCTACCACTGAGATTTGCCGCCGACTGTTCTTCCGTCGAAGGTCAATAGATTCATTATTGCAGTTTTCGATGGTATAAATTGAAAGGTGGTTGGTACATCATGGCGAGTATTGGTGGGTCGAGGTCGTTGCAATGGTTAATATTGTCGACTAAGGCTCCACGGACAGCAAATGGCTTGCACATTGTTCGGCATTTTTCTGGAATTTTGTGCAGACAGGAAGCGGTGTTGACACGAAGACTTGGGAGTTACTTTTGGTTTCCTGCGAATGTCGCTGACAACGTCGGGTCGGAGACCGTGCTGCGGCCCGCCAGACACATTTAGTGGGCCGCGCCCCCTCGAGTGCTCGCAAATTTGGCTTGAAGATCTGATATTTAGAATTTACCGCACTTGCAAGCCGAAATATTAATGTGTCTTTGCGCTAGGAGTTCGATGGCTGAGCACTGAACGAGCAGGATATGGGAGTGATCTGTGGCCGTGCAGCACTGCCTGGCGGACGCGACCACGTGCTATGAACGCGGTGGTGGCGGTACACCTTTATTGTTCTTGGAATCGTACGCCTATTGTCTGAGTTCACCGCATTGACACTTATCGGGAACTTCCTTTGGGCTGTTCGAGACGCTGTTGGCCCCGCCGCTTATGTGCAGACGCGCAGTCAACGCGCAGCTGCATGCCGCTCCCGCCGAAACCGGATCAAGCAAATATGCCTAATGGTGAGCGATATGAGCGGTAGGTGTCAGGGGCTTATAAAGATCTGCGGCTGCTCACGATTCAGCGGCGTTGTTCATAGCCTCGGTTTCCAGGTTCGCCAAATATTATTCCGCGGCGGCGCATTGGCGGGAGGGATACTGAGATTCTTTGTTCCTGGAACAGGCAATATGAGAAACTGGGAGTCTACGTCTGCCCGAAACACCGTCCTACCGTGGTAGCACTTCGAGTTTTGAGTCGGACGTGATCCGCAGGCGGCGGCATTTACGTTTATCGTGTTCAATTCGCCGTTTCGGCGGTAGCTCAAATGCAAAGGCAACCGGAGCCTCTACGGCACTACCGCCGATGATGCCGAGCCGCGTGCCGAACGGAACGTGGCGGTTGCACTTTATTCTTATTGTTCTGTCGCCCAATTGTTCTATGAATATATTTTGGCCTCACGGAAATTCACCCTGCCGGCCCCTCTGCTGGCGCGGGGGATGCTAGAAATTACGGATTCCGTGAGCGGCAGCTTAGCTTCATAAGCCGCTCACGTCTGCAGCTCAAGAATTTCTCAAAAATTCGGTACAGACTCTTTGGCAAAAGATATTAAAGTCTGAGCAGTAGCGCAGTTTGATCAGCAGCTTAACTGTCCCTCCTACCGCTCAAACGGTTGGTCGAACCATGTGATCACTGCGAAGAAGTATCTGCCTCTTACCAGCGTCTTACTTTGGTGCCGTGCACGACTTCCTAGGAAACACTCCACAGGAAACCAATATATCATTGCCCACTGCAGCTCGGTGCCTGGTGGGAGCAGGAAGCATAAGAGATGCAGTGTTGAGTGGCAGATGCACTGCTGCTCACCTAATTCAGGGGCTTTTTTGTAATATTTACCTATTACGAAAAGCCAAATTCCCAGGAGACGCCATGCTTATGGCCGGCTTATCAATCAGTGCTTGAAGAATTGGGCAAAGCCGTGTACTGCTTATCTGGTTCGTAGGAATGCCGATGCTGCTAAGACAATTGAGCGAAAACAATAAGCAGGGGACAAAGGCGAAATATGGATGCTGAGCTGCCATATCACATTTGAGCGGCATATGCAGCGCTGCTATATCACATTGAGAATGCCGCTCACGGTTCCAGGTTCCCCAAAATTCAAATAATATGCCGCACCGCGCAGCGGCGCATCAGGGGCAAGGACACAAGTAATAAAACTACTTCTAGATCATTGCACGCAGGCCGATGTGGACATTGAAGTATCTGGCTTCCCGAAGCAGGATCCAATTTTGCCGACTTGATTGAGCAAAAGCGGAAATGCCGCCCTTACCGCCACCGCTGATCATGACGTGCGTCTCAAATCCAGTTGAGTCTCGCGTGTTTTTTCTTCTTTTGTATAACTGCGACCCTACCAGGACTTATTGAATGACCAGAAAAATGTGGAAGGCCTCAGCGGCATGCAGAATCACAGTACAACAAACAAGGTGGCAGTGCTACACTGCCACCGATCATTTCGAATCATAACTTATAAGCCAACGGCTTTGCAACGGCCTACTTACCACCTCGATAGAGATTTGCCAATCCCATGAATCTCAAATTCACGGCCCTCGAGCCGGACCTTGCTGTGTAGTACTCTTGCCAAGGTGCCTCCATTCAATGTGGTCACTGTGGTGTAGGTTGCGGCTTAGTCGCATCCCATCTCCATCGTACGGGCCAACGCAGAATGTTTTACATAAACATTAAATAACCCACAGCAATTTTTCCTGAGGAGCAGGCGGTACTTGGCGGTGGTAGGCAGCATACCGCCGACTCACGTTGTTTGACTTTGATGGTGAGCAGTCGGGGAAAGAGGCCCATGGTTGACATGGACGTAGGCGGCGGGTCGCGGTGCTGGCAGTTACGAAAAACCCAGCAGCTTCCATATCACACTCACGAGCAGCACTAGGCTCCCCACATGAGACAGCGGTACAAACGATTCCTAAAAGTAAGTATCACCTGAGGAATCTTCAAATTTACCGGTGGCAGCTCACCTATTCCTCCGAAGACCCGGTGGTACCGTGAGGCTTTCAGGATAGGCACTATTTCAGAATCACGGGCCTCATATCACTACTGAGGCATTGTGAGCGGTAGGCAGCTGGTCGCAGCAGTTTGCGGTTGGAAATTGTAAGCGGCACCTCCGCCCGACGCGCGCTGCTGCCCTTGAGAATATTGTGTGCCCGTAGCAGATCAGCCAGGAATTCCCCACACCGCCTATGTGGAACAATCTGATCCTGAAAAACAAACGGACAAACTCTATTGCCTTCGGCGCCCTGAGAATTTTCCGTTATCACCCTCAGCGTTACATAGGCTGCCAAATATCGCCACCGCAGTGCTGTACTGAAGTTGAAAGGTTAAAAGGGAAATAGTAGTTTGTGTGGACGCCGCGTGGGCAGACATCGACACCCTTAACAGTACTGGTCGCCATATAGTGCCAGCGGGGAGCCCTGGGAGAGAAAAAGTACATCAGTCTTGTCGGTACGAGCGGAATGGAAGAGTTATATATACCTCAACCTAACAATCCGCTTCGCGACTCCATCATGCACTTGAACCGAACGGCACCCTCAGCGACCAGGATGACATGGACGACGAGCTCCTCAGGGGGTGCGCGCGCGGCAACGTCGCAACGAGGCGGGCGAAAACGCAGGTGGTGTGCGCGGGGAGGCCGAGAGTTCGAATGGGCGGCGTACTGTAGATAAAAGGTGCCAGCATCATGAGCGGGACTAGGCTGATGCAAAGGGGGGGAAAAGAGGAACAGGACGGGAATATCGTCGACCCTTGTGACTCACTCGTCCCGCCGCTGAACATCAGCCCGACCGGAATACGACTACCGAGGGACCTGGCTTCGTGGATGCCCCGTCGCGCACAGCGGCTGTTGAGTATAATTTTTTTCCCGCAACGGATTGGGGAAAATTCACATACCGTCGATGTGGTACAATCCAATCCTGACAAATATGTTTGAGGCTGTATATATGCAGCCGCCACTCAACCAACGTCCAGCTGTGCAGCCTATCGATGCCTCCCTGGATAGTATTCGTTGCGAGGCGGTGTATTGTCCTTTCTCAAAATTAAAATAATTAGGTCGACAAAAAAAGCAGCCAGGGACGTGCTTGTCGCTCGCGATAGGAATTCTTCCACTTGAACCCCGGAAAGCATTTTGCGATCCGAGTCGGGAAGCGCATGTGTTGCGCGAACACGATTTTGGCTTGTTTAGCGAAGATAAGGCTTGAGGCAGGGACGAAAAATGTCCTGTACTTATGGATTCGAACCTAGTCACAAGGGGAACAGATTTGCTCACCTGCCTCCTCAAAACGCGCGGCGTGTCGAATGAACGATTTTGCAGTCGGAAGTTTTAATTAGTCAACAGGGCAGGGAGCATGAACAAGACCTATCACCCCTTATGTGAATATTACAGAGATGATACGGATAGAGTTGAAAAAAAGACCGGGGCACGCAACTTCAGAGCAGCGGTGAGCAAGGAAAACAGTGAACAAAAGCATGGAGCCGGCGCAATGAATCAACCTGATATTTCATCACCGTCAGAGTGCACCCAGGGCGTTCAAATGAAATGGAGTGTAATATACACGTGGAGAGCTTCCGCCGCTGGATTTGAAGCAATGGCCCAGGTCATAGTAAACACTGCCGCTGTTGTCAGCTCAAGCCTATCCTGAGTTCGTTCAATGATATTCTCTCACGGATTTACCGCCGTGGTCTGTGTCGATAAAACCTGATTTACGCCCTGATAAAACATTCCTCGATTGAGCTGGAATCTTGCGCGATAAAAAATGAGAACTGGGCACTTACACAATGTTCAGTGGATTTAGGATTCAGTCCAGAACAACCATCTTCGTTTCACGAAACTAGACCGGGAAATAGTCGAGAAAAATCAGAAACAGTAGAAGGTACGTGGACTGGCGCGTACACTTTTAGAAGTTCTCTCGTCTGGCGCAAATTGAAGAAATCGAAGTCAAACAAGTGCGTACCTTAACGGATTGCGTCCAGGTAGACGGTTCTGGCGGCCCCGAAGTAACTATTGCCCATTCGAGGCAACGCGCACCCAGACTCACCATCTAGCAATACTGTGCTCCAGGTGTTATATGTCGACGCCCGGGACACCGGTTGCGGCCCCTACAATCTCCGCGCAGTCGAGGGGTCGAGGTCGTAATGTCGGGCCATACGATGCTAAATGTGCGCGAAGTCGGGTGTAAGAGGCGGCGACTCGGTCCCGAACTCTTCGACACCGCAGAACTCTGCAGAATTGATGGACGAGAGGGAAAATACGACATCCCTTCACAGCTCTGTCAGCTCCATTGCGGGCACGGGCGATAAACGATTTCGCGAGCAATGGTCCGGTAGGGCGAAGAATTGTCACTGATGGACCTTGCCACCTCGATTTCAATGTCAGTAATAAGCTTGACGCTCACGGGCCGATGTGGACACCGCGCGGAGAAAAATGCTGAGGCGGCAGAATTTGCTGCTGCGTTGGTTATGGTCACTGACGGCGTCGCGTCAGGGACTCCTCATGGTATTTGAGGGCTTGGACTTGTGATCCAATGACCGAGGGACTCTGAACGTTGCGCTGAACTTCTCCAATGAGTTCCGGCGCTGCAGCAGCCTTGTGGTGAAAGGCAGGAACTGATCCGTGGCAGTGCAGCACTGCCTCGGCGGCGATGCCGGCAACCTTTGTTCAACCCTAGCCGACCCTTTTTCAAGCCCTAGCCCCGATCTCAGACTGTCGCATAGATTTCACTCCCTGACGGTAAGACTCATGCAAGGGTCCTACCGCGGCCGTACTTTAGGCTTGCCGCTTAGTAAGTATGCAGATCAAGAAATCCGACGTGATCTGCAGGCGGCGGGATTTGCGTTCAATTGGCCGTTTCGGCGGTAGCTCAAATCCAAAGGCAGCTGGAGACCACAAATATCATGGTGGCCCCTCTAGATTCAAGGCTCCTGACGGTACTGCTCACCTGCTGCTGCACGACTGCCGACGATGCCGAGCACCGTGCCGAACGGACGCCCGAAACGGCAGCTCAAATCCCAAGGAAGCCGGAGAGCATAAATATCAGTGACCCCTCTAGATTCAAAGATCCTGACGGTACTGCTCACCTGCTGCCGCACTACCGCCGACGATGCCGAGCCACGTGCCGAACGGACGTGACGGTTGCGCTTTTATTCTTATTGTTCTTTCGCCCAATTGTTTCATGTATATATTTGAAATTACGGATTCCCTGAGCGGCAGCTCAGCTTCATAAGCCACTCACATCTACCGCTCACGAATTTCTCAGAAATTTGGTGCAGACCGTCCGGTAAAAGATATCAAAAATCTGAGCAGCAGCGCATCCTGATCAGCAACTTCACTGCCCCCTCCTGCCGCTCAAGCTGCTGCTGCTCGAAGAATGCAATCAGTTCGATGTAATATCTGCAGCCTCTGGCCGATTCCCGACTCTAGAGGAAACATCAATATGATCATACCGCCCGCCGCAGATCGGCCCTGTTGGGATCAGGAAACATCAGGACTGCATTGAGTGCTGAGCGGCAGATGTGCCAAGCTGCCCGTGCAGATGTGCTGCTGCTCACCGAATTGAGCAGCTTTTTTGTAATATTTACCTATTATGACAAGCCAAGAGTATGTGCAAGCGGGATATGAAGCGCTGCCGTATCGAATTAAGAATGCCGCTCACGGTTTTCACGTTTACCGAAATCGGCGGCAGGGACACAGTAATGAAACTACTCCAAAGTCTAGATCATTGCTTTTGAGGCTTTATCTTTTATTATTATACTAATAAGCTACTTACACAAAAATGCACTCAAGGTAGTGTGGAGACTCGTATCTGGCTGCTGAACCAATTGAAAAAATACGGATGCAATTTACTTTGCGACTTGGAATGACGTCAAGTTGAGCAAACTTGAAAGCGGAAACGCCGCCCTCATCGCCACCGCTTATCATGACGTGGGTCTCGCCAAGAGCTCTCACGTTGAGGTCTCGCACGTTTTTTTTTTGCACGAGGACCTGAGGACTTGAAATCAATGTGGCCCAGCGGAGCGGGGTTAGCGGCCGAGATCGGTGGCAGTGCGGCACTGCCACCGATCACTCTTTCGGTAACTTTCATCAGACAGCTGTCGTCGTCAGTACCACCATTGGAGGGAGCGCGCGCAGGCATGGACGCGGCCCTCGAGTCTAAACACCAGGGGACCATGCTGTGTAAGTAGTACTCACTGCTCGGCGGCGGCTGCCACCGCCATTTGCGGTGCAGTCCAAAGTCCCCGCCGTCCACCGCTCTCAACGGCCTCCACTAGAAAGACCGCCGCTGCAATACGGCAGTCCGGTCGCTGACGCAACGTCGTCGGCGACGTTCACGCAACTGGAAGAGGCGATTCGCGTACCTCCGCACGTAGCGTAGGTCCAGACATACCGCGTCCGGATAGCTGCGACAAGTGGATTGGATCGAGGCTAAATACGAATTGCTCGATTCCGTGGGACGCCCATCGTAACAGCTGTTTGGCAACGAAGGGGTGTGTTGTGTCTTCTCCCTCGGTTCTGTTTTGGGGATGGTGTTCCATGTTGTTTGGTTTTCATTCTGGGCGAAGCGCGTTTTTCCCAGTTTTCGTTTTTGTTTGGGCCAAGTACGCGCCAGCTCAAAGGGTCACTGTACTAACTACTATCCGTCTCAGATGCCGACTACCTTGACGCCCTGCAAGTCTAGGTAGCACCGCGGCGCCGGTCGTAGGACCGCGAATGCGATCAAGAACATTGTGTACGTCTTTCTTCGTTCCCTTTCGTTCTACGAGCTTTGGTCTACTCACATCACTTTAGTCTTTCCTTCCGTGAACTCCTTTCACCTATGGCCTCTGCTGTTATCTTACTTCTCCACGGAGCTCTTATCTCGTTGGTTAATATCAACAACCACTGACCTGAACGACATTGCGCAAGATCAAGTCACTCAGTCGAGTCACCTTTTAGTTACGACCCGCGGTGAGTATTTCCTTGCGCCGTCTTCAATTTATTCCTCCCTTTTTTCACGGCTGTGCCAGCAGAAATGTTCAGGCGACGAAACTTACTTGCCAAGCCCTGAGACTGTGCGGCGGCGGCTGAAGTCTCAAGGATTGAACAATTCGGCGGCACCAAGGCCTACGCGATAAGGGCTCGAGCTTCTTGCTGAGCTTTCCAGCAGAAATGTTCAGGCGACGAAACTCACTTGCCAAGCCCTGAGACTGTGCGGCGGCGGCTGAAGTCTCAAGGATTGAACAATTCGGCGGCACCAAGGCCTACGCGATAAGGGCTCGAGCTTCTTGCTGAGCTTTGGGTGCAGATTCGCTGGTTTTTTATCGGTGGTGGTGGTGTGCTTGCAATTGGCCGTTCTGGAAGTTATCCTTCGCGTTCCTTTATGCGGAGTTTGGGGGATCTTGGGGAACGGATGAAGGTTGCTTCGGCGCTTGCGTGCATGTGATGTGCATTATGCAAGGTGCTGTCCGCACTTTTTTCCGTTCAAGCTGTCGCACTCTTTTCCGTTCAAGCTGTCGCACGCGATTTTCCAAACGGGAATTTCTTTCCTGCCGTCTTTCTTTTGGGCCGTCGCCCTTGGTCCGAAGTCGGCACACGTCGCAACTTTTCGACTTGTCATCACGCCGCGGGCCGGCGGGGGAAACGCAGACTGCCTTGCGTAGCCGTGACCCAGTGTCCGCCTCCGCGAAGGCTCTGTGTCTTCCCCTTCTTTCTTCCATCTATAATATCCATTTTATTCGCTTCTCCTCATCTTTTCTCCCTCTACCGAGCAGATACCGCGCCGCTCACAGTGTGCCGCCCGCGCGTTCCCTACAGGGGAACGTGAAGATAGGCGTGACTGGCTCTGGGGGGATCGACATTTTATAACCCTTGCGCGCTGTAGGCGGCGGGGGTTGTTGCGTGTATAGCGAACGCAGTGGAATCGGTCTGTGCGATATGGTATGTAGCTCCGCTGCGTATTGTCACATCAGATATGTATTACTGTTTTCCACTACTGCCTACCGCTAACGTGCAGGATATGTGAACAATAGGAAAGCTGTGGCACAAGGCGGTACCGATTCGTTGCCGCAAGAAGATGTCGAGCACTGCACGTCGGCCTCTCCATTTCGGGCTGTTCGGGAGCGGCTCCTCTTGTGAGTTCACGGCACTGGCAAGCTCAAATGTCTAATATTGAAGTAGGATTTCGGCTGCAGCCTGTCCCCGGCTTGACTGGCATGGGTGCCAGAGTCAGACAAAAGTGCAAGGTGCATCGTGATCCGAGTCCCAGTCGTCGGCGGTGGCGGCGCAACGCGCCGAGTGAAACGTTTTAAACGTGGCGGTGTCTTGTCCTCATCGTCCTTTGCTTAAATGTCTCAATGAGCCCTACTATTCCCACCTCGACCTCGCTGGGCAGGGATCAAGATTTCCTCAGTATACTGCTCGCCACTGATGGCTACCGCCAAAACCAGTGTCACGGTGGTCAATGCAACATGCGTGGTCCGGAGATACAGGAGAGTGTTCAATGAACGACTTCAGCCAGTGGTCCATAAGCAGCTCCCGTCTACCGCTTATGAGCGGCACCGGGTCCCGCTCTTCCAGTATCGGTGGAACCCTCGGCAGCGCGCTAAATATGCCACGAGAAATGTTTGGACTCTGTGAGTGGCAGCTCAGGTTTATAAGCCGCTCACGTTTGACTTGCCCGGTTGCGGTCCCGCAAGAGATAGATATTATATCAAAAGAATGGATTCGCTAGGCAGCAGCTTATTTTGATAAGCAGCTTATCCGCTGCCTCCTGCCGCTGTCTGCGACATACTATTTATATTTACTTCTTAGCGCTTATTATATTCATGAGCCGCCGAGACTATTGAGTGAAAGACAATAAGCACGGGACAAACGCGAGATTACTGCACCACCGTACCAACACGCCATGTTTGACTGGGGGCGCCCACTGCCAAGTCGATGATCCACCGTATTATATGTTAATGCGCCCTTTTGATGGTCCGCACAGCCAAATCATGATATTTGGCGCGGTAGCGCAGGGGCGGCTAGGGTACTGTTTCCACGCCAGGACACTGGCACTCCCTCAATCGTCTCAAAGTGGAAGAAATCAATGAACAAAGTTGACTTACACAATTGTGATGAGCAAAGCGGAAATGCGGCTGCCGCCGCCACCACGGATCATGAGACGTGAGTCCTTCTTTGGGTTTCGCAAGGTCCCGCAATTTTTTAAGGACTTACACTTGAGTCCTACGGTGGCCCAAATTTTGTATAGGGCTGAGACTCAGAATCGCAGGACATCGTCAACAACGAAAAGATCTCCGCTTAATCAGTGGCAGTGCCGCACTGCCACCGATCAATTCTCTGTTGCACCCCACCTCAATTTGACCCTTAACTCTAGTCTGAATCTGTTGGCATCGGCGATCCCGGACCTCGGTTTTTCCCGTCACGTGAGGAGGTTTCCCACGGCTGAATTGGGACAATTACCTTTCCACAGAGGTTGGTGGAGGCGCAGTGTATATAGGCAGCTCCGTACACAATGCCCGACAATTATTACCCTTTTTCGCAAATCAAAAGAATCAAAATTGGAAGTGCACCACTCAAATTTGTGCAAAGTAGTTAAACCACCACTGTGTGCCCAAGATTCAAGATAATGCGGAGTAATTTCACAAGGGATATCTCAAGCTATACCTAGGCCGCCTTAGGTGCACTGCCAGGCAAAAACATAAGGCAGGTATGGTGAACTGCGAAATCCATCCCGATTGGGCCGTGGGAACTTCCATCAAAAGCCGAGGTCCTTGATCAGACATGCCAACAAAATCAGACTCCATATAAAAGATATATCGACTATCATATATTCTGTGGAGTCTGACTACGGGAGACTACCTTAACTCTACTCTAACTCTCACGGACAGAAACAATCAATCCTTACCTTTCCGCCCACGACGTCCACCGCTCTCTCGACGACCACCAGAAACATCACTGACGCCACGTCGTCGGCGACGTTCACGAGGCGCATCCAGTACGGCTACCTCCGCACCGACGCGCATGTGGCGCCGTTCGAGATCCTGTGCACGAGCTGCGACAATTGGATTAGATCTAGGCCAAATTTGACCCATTCTCCTCCCTTTACCGCTGACCTCGGTCTGCACTATTGAAGCCTCGAGATTTGAACAACCAGGCGGGACCGAAGCCTGCACGCGCGATAGGGGTGGGGACGCATCTTTGCCGAGTGCGTTGTGGGGCGGGTTGAGGGTGAGTGCCTTTCTATGTGGTGGTGTACCGTTTTTCCCCAGGTTTTCTTGGCGTTCTGTTTTCGAGCCTCTGCATCCTTTCTCATTTGCGCTGTTGTTGGCGGTCTTCCCTCCAAAAAAGGTAGACATATTTTTCTGCCATCCTTTTTTTGGCTGTCGCCCTGAGCTTAACATCGCGCGCAAATAAGAGACGATCGACGTTCTTCCAGCGCTCTTGCCTTGCGTAGCCGTGACTCGGTGTGCCTCCGCGGAGTCTCTCCCTTCACCCTGCCGTTTTTTGCTTCTCCTTCCTTCTTCCATTTATTCGCTTCTCCCTTCCTCTCTCTGTCTACCATACTAATTTCTTCTTCCCCTTAGTACCACCTCAACCCAACGCAAACACCCCATCATCTCTGCCCACGTGCTATCCCGTCGCCTTTTCCTCCTCTGCCTCGCATTTCCCCCTTGGACCCGATGCACCCGGCCCCTTCTCGCGCCCACACTCCCCCGGTGGGCCATCGATGCCCCGACAACCCACACTCGCCTCCCAGCACAGAGCGCAAATACGACGCCGAGACCGCGTCATTCTGCCCACCTCGTGAATGCCGCGCGTGCACATGAGCAAGGGCAGAGTGGGGTGCAGGAGCGCGAGCGGCCCGGTTCAACACGCTTACTACCCCTGCTTTGAACGCCAATGCGAGTTTGGCGCAGGGACAGGGCGGGGTGCGTCGGCGGGGGTGTACACAACTACAACGCGGAACACTTGTCCAGGACGACGAAGACTGCGGGAGGAGTGGGTTGCTGGTGAGTCGCTTGCTCCTTTTCTTTCGAGGATTGGTGGTAGCCGAGGCGGCAACTTTCGCGTCTTTCGACCGGCGCCGATTTATTATACCAATTGTCGCCGGCGGGACAGGAAGACGGTCTTGCTCTGTCTCACCTGGCGCTTTTCCTCTCCCCTCCCACTCCCCCTTCATTCTTCCTTTCCCTCTAATTATTATTTTCTTTGTCGCAGATGCCCGCCGGCTCCCCCTTCCCCGCGACCGTAACCAGCGGATTTGCAGACAGTGGGTCACCCGGGGGTATAGGTATGTTCGTTTTTCCTCCCGTTGACTTGTCCCATTTCTACATACGTGTTCTTTTTGTTTGGTTTGAAATCATGGGCGGAAGGCTGACCACACATTTCTTTGCAGGAAGGCAAGTGCGGAGAGAGATAGGGTGTAGAGCCGGCATGGCCTAGGCGGTGTGTGATCGGTGAGGGCTACTTGCTTCTCCCCTTACCCTTTTCCTTTCCTTCTTTTTCTTCCCCCATTCAATTTATATTAAACGTTACTCAAAACTTCCTCTGCATAGACATACACCAAGCACCGCCAACTCCGCTCGATTCCGCTCCGCATCTTAGTCTCTCGCGAGGTCTCGGGAGCCAGGGGATAACTCGTTTGGAAACATGCATTCTTTTTGTTCCCGACGCCGCCGCCCACCAGACCGCGATGCCGCCGCAGTTCTTCCTACGGTGGTCGATGAGGATAAATGTTGTGGGCTTATCAGGCAATTAAACTACATCCTGGAGCCTGGGAGGGATTTTTGTGTTTGCTTGGCCAGCAGATGCAGCGACGTCGGCGGAAAAGTCGTTTCCGTGCACATCGCCCGTACTGTGAAATATCTGCTGTCCCTCGTGAGAGGAATTACAATCGACCTTCGCCCTCCCACTCAAGTATCCCTGATGCACGTCGTCTGTACCTCAACGCCCGCCGATTTTTTCCTTTGAAAATTCTGCACTGCCGCATTACCGCCTACATCCGTGGCAGTGCTGCGACGCACAGACCCGTTCCCTGCTCTCCCGCTTAGCCAACGCTCTCGGCCGACTGCTCCCTCAACGCGCCAGCTGACCTCGGGATTTTAACTGGCCACTGCTGCGGATCTCAACTCCCCTCAATGGCCTCGTATTTTTAAATACGTTGTACAAGGATCCCGGATACTTCGAGCAGCGGAGCAGTGTCGCATTGCGCTGCCAGCATAGTTAGCCACGCAACGCCGTCGGCGACCTCGACTGGAAAACTAAATCCTGCGGTCAATGATTGACCATATCCCAAAAAAAACGTCAAAGGCGCGACGCGTTGACGGGCATACGTATCAACTGGCAACATTGGCGAAGCCTGTCCTTTATCGCCTAGTTTCATCTTGCGAGGCAGCGCTGCACATGTGCTTGAACGTCGACTACTCTTTTATTTCCTTAGCCCACCATCGACAGCTCTCGCGGGGTCCTCGCAGGTCCTCGCGCACGCGCGTCCGGCATACAACCCGAATTTGAAGCAGCATCTATGCATTGCGGAGGTGCAGGTGCTGGTGGGGTAAATGCAGAACACGGGGAAGAGGGGAATGAAGGGGACGTGCGACTTGAGGGACAGGAGATCGCGGAGGACGATGCATCGCTGCGCGTGGAGTTGGTGCTGCTGCATGGGCTGTGGCGGCATACGAGGTTTGTGAATTTTGTTTCTTGCACTTGGTGGTCCCAGTATATAGTCACTGGTTTTTCATTCAAGTTTCTCTGGACTGGTCTTCGGGTGATCATATCGCGGCCCTGCCTTAATGCTTACCAGGTCAGGGTGCGGACTCCAGACACCGCCGCGCTACCGCCAAAATCTCACTTCGAAATATGCTATAGATGACATTCAATGATTCTTAGATTAGCCGCAGCAACTCTTATAACCAGCCCATGACTGCCGCTCATGAGCGGTAATAAAAATTTCCGCGTGGTACGCTTCCACGGCCGCTGATCTTTCTCTCACCTCAATATGGTGGAGTACCGTCCAAACCACGATACGTCCGCCTATTCCTGAGATGTTGCTCAAGAAACCCCGGATTTCTATTAGCTTTATAATTTGTACCCCCGCCGATTGAGTTTTAGCCGGTGACCCATTATCTGTCTTCGGCGGCAGGATGAGGAACCGAACCGAAATCTCACGAGGTAATCTGCGGTCAGCTTGAGGTGTTATGTGCTGTGCAAGACAATAAGAAGGAGAGTAAATATAAGCCGAAAGGCCGCACCACCGCCAACTGGTACTAAATATCATTTAGGGTAATGGTGGTACCGCCTATACCCCCACAAATTGTTGAAGGAGTTCAAGCTGCTATTTCACTATTCCATACAGAGAAAAATTAGTTGTGATGAGCAGCGGGAGACCACTGCTGCCTACCGCTCACAATGCGTGATCCATGTCAACCATGGGCCTCTTTCCCCGACTGCTCACCATCAAAGTCAAACAACGTATGCTGCCTACCACCGCCAAGTACCGCCTGCTCCTCAGGAAAAATTGCTGTGGGTTATTTAATGTTTATGTAAAACAATTACCTGCAGAACAATAGGAACAATAAGAGGAGGCAGGACGGTTGAACAATAAGACTGCACCGCCACATGCACGTGAGCGCGTTGGACCAAACATGACCAAAGAACACGTCTTCAAGAGAGTCGTTGGAGCCTTGATTCCCATTTTTCCTACTTGCTCTTGACTCCCAGCTCAGCAATATAAAGCTCCACAATATTGCGGCATCAGAATTGGCGAATTAAAAAAGTGCCTGCCGTCGAGTGGTACCGCCGATGTCGCTGAGCAGCCGCCAAGCGGCCGCTCAGCTGCAGAATAGTTTCAGCCAGACTGAAAGCATTGCTTTCGACCTCGGCCGAAACTCTGTCTGAAACAATAAGAATAGGCCCTGACTTCAGCCTGCCCTAAACTGTAGCTGAAACTATTGTCTTCAGCTGCAGTTTGAGCCAGGCCGAAACCAGTGCTTTCGGCTAGCCTGAAAGCGCGGCTGAAACTACTGATTCAGGCCGCACTTTCAGCCGGGCCGAAAGCGTTGGTTTCGTCTTGGCCGAAACCGGTGCCGAATCTACTGATTTCGGCAACATCTTCGGCCCGGCCGAATGCAGTGGTTTCACACACAGTTTGAGCGCTGCCGAAAATGTTGCTGATTCTATAGGTTTTGGCAACGTTCTCGCCAGGCCGAATCTTATAGTTTCGGACACAAATTCAGCGACATTTTCTTTGTGGCCTAATCTACTGGTTTCGGGAACCAATTCGGCCGGGCCGAAATTTCCCTTTTTGCGGTGTGATTTCATTCAAATCGACAGTCACGCGTCACGGACTCTACTGTCGATATCGAATTTCGGTCGTGGTAACGCGTCACAGAGGTCGATGTCGAATAGGTCTCGCGGTTGGTCACGCGGCGAAAAATCCCGACGAAACAATTCAAAACGAAATTTTTGTTCTGTCTGCCATTTTCCAGAAAGAATTCAACCATTTTCCAACCTTCTGGGCAAACATCTCTGCTTCCACTCTAAAATTTCAACATCTGATTGATTTCCGTGACTGAAATTGTCTTCAAGAAGAGTTTTGAGTGAAAATGGCAATTAGAGGTTCCAAAATCAGTCTGAATCCTTCCCGGCGATACTGGAACTCTTTTCCAATCCAACCATGCACATCGGAGGCCATGTCGAATTTTTTCGCCCGTCACGCTGATTTACAGCTCGTGTCGAAATGTCGGATTGGTTGAACTTGTCACGCGTCACCCCGCCTGTCGATTTGAACGTAATGGTACAGTATATTGACCTACGCAGATTGTACGTAGGTGGGTCTCAGTGTAGGTCCATGTAGGCCCCTGAACTCAGGCTGAGTCTAGGAGGCCCTGGAACGCAGTGATTACGTGCGCGGCGCCGTGTTGTCCCCACGTCGCAATGTCGACGCGTGTACCTGCGGCACGGCCTGAATCCTTCGAGGGGATTGTTGTCGTCAGACCGAGAATTTGATCGTCAGAAATGTCAGAATTTTGGTCAGAAAGGTCAGAAAATTCTGACCGCTCTGACCTTTTGTGTTTGATTCTGACAACACTGTGGTGGGCACGACGATTCCCAAATTCAGGATATTGCTGCTATAAATTTCGACTGGTACATGTCAAACCTTCAGCAAAACGCCCGCTTTGCAAAAATGCCCTCCTACGTCGTCACCGGTGCCAGCAGAGGAATCGGAGTTCGTTCAGAAAAAACTCTTACCGCGCCAGATCAGCTGACGTCTTCGCGTCTAGCTCGCGTTCGTCAATGAGCTGAGTGTCAACAGCCAGAACACTGTCTTCGCCATCGTACGAAACAAGTCGACCGCTACCCATCTCACCGCGTTGTCGAGGAACAACATCGTCATCCTCGAGGCGGATGCCACTGATGCTAAAGCGCTGAATGTGGGTTTATTTAACATTTTGCAGCGGACCTTCGTGACCTCAATTGTACCATCTAGCTGGCGGCGGCCGAGGTTTCAAAAGCCACTGGCGGCACACTTGACTACCTGATCAACAATGCTGGTGGTAGCACCATGCTTGGGCTCACGGCCACTGAGTTGCAAGTCTTTTTCTTTTCGCTAAGAACGACCTGTTGTGTTGATTGTTACCTCTAGTCCGACCCCAGAGGCGATTGAGGAAGATCTGCTCCTACATGTATGTCCCAGACTTCATTTCTCTCCCTCACCTGCTCATCCCCTAAAGTTCAAATGGAATACCATCAGTGCTGTTCACAGTACTAACGCCTTCCTGCCTCTCCTCAAGAAGGGCACAGCGAAGAAAGTTGCCTGCATAACGAGTGGGATGGCAGACCTGGACGTGACGCTTCAAATGGGCACTACCGTCCAATTCTCGTATTCGGTATCGAAGGCCGCCCTGAACATGGTCGTCGCTAAATACGCCACCGAGTTGAAGCCAGAAGGCTTTGTCTTCTTGGCGCTTATCCCCGGCATGGTCGACACTAGCAGCACCGCCGTTTCTGCGCGTCAGTCCTCTTCTTTTCCTGCTACCTTTGCATTGGTTGAGTATGAATGATTATTGTAGCTTCGGAAAAATTCATGGCTCAAATCATGGCGTTGATTCCTGCCGCTATGAAGCAGTTTCCGGACTTCAAGGGTCCGATCACGCCTGAGGAGTCGGTGAGGATGCAGCTCGAGGTGATCCATCGGTGGAAAGTGGAGGATTCGGGTGCCTTCGTTTCGCATTTCGGCAACAAGCAGTTGCTGTAATGGGTGGAGTTATGGCGCAGGAAATCTGAAGGTGCTTTGACGCTCCAGTTGAACGAGTGCTCGGTTTTAAATGTAGAAAGAAATTGACTTCCGCCGCCGCACGGATCCTTTCCTCAGCTCAGATGTTCTTTGCATTGCCAGGGACCTGGCTCTTCTTGCCCTTGTGATATAATAAACCTCAACTCATGGGGACACGTTTTGGAATTGATGATTGCACACGTTGAACCGACTCAGTTCCTGAAGCTGAACATTCCGCCTAGCTTCAATTACGCGTCCACAAAAACTGCATGTTGAATTGAGCTTGTTTTTCCGAATCTAAACTTTCCTTCCTCCTTCAACCTCCTCCACAACCTTCTGTCGCATCTGAGTGTAGATTTACTGGTGGTCCACATATACATGGTCGAAGAATCGTAGAGTGGGTGCACTCTAATTAGTCTCCTGGCCGAATGCAACAGTCGTCGTGCCGATCTCGAGCTATGTCGATAACTTGGACAAATCACGCTGCTACATATCCTGATCTCTTCCGCCTCGCGGTATCATACAGTACTATCAATATTGGGGCATGGTGAAATGGCAAGTTGAAATGTCGATGGCTTGGCCCGGTGGCCCGTGTTCTGGATGTCTTTCGAGGCTCCAGATCCGCCAAACCCCTTGAGAGAAAACGCTTACCGCTAGGCGTAAGTTTCCCACTACTGTCATCCATGAAAAAATAAAAATAAAAATCTAGTCAACACGGTCTGACGGACTCCGATGACTACAAGTCCGACGAGGGACGAGTTTATGCTAGCCCATGCCAGCTCGCGAACGGATCGTCTTCACTCGACATCTCGGGGATCTCAACGATGCTTCGCGTTTGGCGCGCGAGCTTGGCGCCTGCGAGATGCTCCAGGAATGCGAGCGCCATGTCGCTGCCTGGACCAAGAGTAAGGTTTGCCAAAAATAAAAGACAAGAGCTTACGAACCTGCGGCGACCCCAGAGCTCGTCCACACGTTACCGTCGACAACCCAGCGCGCTTTCGGCACCCAGTCAATGTCCTTTGCGGTGGAGGCGGTTTCCTGCGGGGCACCGGTTGAGATGCATACTATGCCGGCGAATAGATCAGAACGCACAGTGATAATGTGATAGAAGGCCTTGTTTGTCGTGGCGCGTTTACCGGACAGGACGCCTGCCAGGGCAAGCTGAAGAGCGCCGGTACAGACAGAGAGGATGTATTTGGCCTTCGGTGCCTGCTTGCGAATAAACGCAATTTCCTCGGGAGGTGTGCGATCTAGCGAAGCCACGCAAGTTTAATCTCCTAAACTATTCAAACGATGGGCCGCTGCACGGACCTACGCCTGTGAAAGCGTTCGGACGAGGCCCTGTTTCAACACCGCACTTGGATGAGCACACAACTTTCCATGCACAACTGGTGGTATGTGACGCACCCGCAGGAACCCAGATAATATCAAATTGCTGCCCACTGGCTTCGACCTCTGCGTATGTCTTTGTGGGGTTCAAAGTCGCGGCGGAGATGCCGGTGGAGGAGACGACGGGGTCCATTGTCGGGGCGAGGTACTCAAAAACCACCTTGAAGGGCACCTCGACCGCTTCCATGCCTGGAGCAGGTTTATCTGCGTCGTTTATTGCGGCGAGGATCTCAATGGGCTGAACGAAGCTTGCCAGATGACAGGATCAATCTACGAAAGCCAGAGGAGAGAAGCCACGGACTCTGAGAGAGTGACTTCGTCGGAAATGCAGACCGCTACAGTGAGGATATTGGCCATGGTTGTATTGGGAAAGAGCGAGCTGGATTGCTGGCACTGCCTGGCAGAGGTATTTATGTAAGTAGATAGATTAGTTTGCGTCCAAATCGGAGCTCACGTCACCGAGCAATTATAGGTGAAAAAAAGCTTCCGTTTGATCCGTCACAGAACCAAAGATCCAAAACGAGAACTGATTCAGGATATTTCGAGGACCGTCTGTACGGTGACGCTGGGTGACGGCCAATTGGCGCCACTCACGGTTTCACTAGAAAAATCTGCAAACGGACCTGAGTGTGGGTTTTCTAACCCATTTGTGTTAGTCTACCGATATTAATCTGTCTCGGACGTTGCCGCCTGGCTTGAGCGATAACGCGGGTGTCTCAGGCCTTCGCGTTGGGGCTTGTGGCTGAAACCGAATCGCGTCGTGTGTAACGATGAAGGTCAGTTGTTGGATATCCTGGATATCCGACTCTTTGATCGCTCAATAGATTGGACGTTGGTGGAATTGCGATGGCCTCCTCGTTGTATTCCTCGAAAATGCTGCGGTATTGATCCCAAACGCAATTTGTCTACAGTCAGCGGCCCGTTCTGCAACATAATGCAAGATGAACTTGATGTGCGCTGAGTTGGAGTGGGATGATTAATACATCCATACCGCACGTCCACCACTGGAAAAGTTTAGGAACACGTAGCTGTGATGGTGTAGATGTAAGTACTAAGTACCGCGCTCGCGTCGCATCATCGCCACAGTGGACTGATTGGGGGTAGAAAATTCTGCAGGGACGACGCCTTCCAGTCCGCGTCCGAGCCGTCCTCGTCATTTCGTAGAACAGCAAGTCCAGGAACCACTTCCTCGGTTGAGAGATCGCTGCAAAACAGGATGACGCTCAGATGAGGTGCAAATCACTGTGATGCATGCCACAAACCTGAACAACAGGTCTTCCAAAATTTGTGCGAGAGTTTCAGACCGGTGATCTGCATGCTGACGGGGAACACGTTGAAGTAGTTCGCCGCACCTTGAAGTAAACAAAAAAATCAGCCGACTGTCCCAGTGAAAAGTTCCTTGACCGAAGCAAAATGCAATGTCGGTGAAAAAAAAGCCTGTTCCGGTATCGCATGATATTGTGTGACCCAGTTCGTTCGAATATTTTCCACAGCGCTGAGGCAAGCCTCGGCGGACTCCGAGGATAAGCTAGGAGCAGAATACGAGGATAAAACCCCGCTCAGCGAGACGTGGAGTGGATTAAATGTTGCGAGCCTGAGGTCTTCCCGGAGAACTCAATGGAATGAGGACTTGCGCCAAGACTGCCAAAGAATAAGCAGACGTGCCGCTGCAGTGATGACGGAGGATAAGGGAGAAGATTAGATTGGAGGCCTGCTTACTATGAAAGCTGCTGATGGACGAAACTCGACCATAGACATTGGAAACTAGCCATAAGCGCTGAAAAGCAGAGTCATGGAGCAAGAAACTGAGAAAGGTGGTCCAAAGTCCAAAGTCCTGGAGGCGGAAGAACCCTCAATTGTGTCGATTGAGCCAACGGCTTGTCGCAGTGCGCCAAAAGCAAAGCCCAACCGGAACGGCGAACGATGTGGGTGGTTGCTGGGTGGTTGCAAGGTGGTTGTCAGTCGGAAGCAGGCTGCGCCCGCGCAGGCCGGCCCGGCAAAAATGCCGTACAACTTCAAGCGGTGAAATTGAGGTTGAAGTTCAACACGTCGCCTGTATGATCGGCTAAAACCTCAAGATTTATTGTTTTTCAAACAGTGCGTAAATCTCTCAGATGCTTCGGAGACGCGATATTGCGTTGAACAGACTTGGTCTAAACGTTCTCCACCGACTCTAAACGAGACCATAGAATGCGGCAAAAGGATCATCCTGGTCGGCTACCTCCGGGATCTCTATCCCACCACGGACGAAGCGTGCAACCTTCGCGTCCGTAAGATGCTCGACAAAGGCAAGGGCCATGTCGGCCCCTGAAAAGGAGTTCCAGATGAGCGAAGGTGAAATGTTTTGCTGCGGTCTTACCTGCAGAGACCCCAGAGCTTGTCCAAAATTTCCCGTCGACAATCCAGCGCGCCTTTGCGACCCATTGGATATCCTTGGGTGTTGCAGCCTAGAAAAAATTCCCTGACCTATGAGTGAATCCTGCGGAGAAAGGTATCTTTATTGACGGACCACAATATCACGGTATACCGACTTGTTCGTCGTAGCGCGTCTTCCTGAGAGAGTCCCCGCAAGCGCAAGCTGATACGCCCCACCACAGACGGACATCACGTACTTCGCTCCGGGCGCCTGCTTGGCGATGAAGTCGATTTCGACCTGGGGAGTCTTCTTTTCCCCCGTCACATAGTCCATCGGACCTGAAAAGGTTATCTGGGTGTGTCCGTACGAATAGGATTCCAGGCATACCTGCGGGAACCCAAAGAATATCGAACTGCTTTCCAGATGCGAGTGCGTCGGCGTACGTAATGGTAGGATTCACCGTCGGGGCCACTCGTCCTGATATGGACACCACAGGGTCCATCGTTGGCGCGACGTAGTCTATAGCCACCCGGTAGGGAACTTCGCCCATATCAGCACTGTATCTTGGATGATCCGCCAAGTTCAGGTGAGAAAGGATCTCGACTGCGGGAACAAAGTCGGAGAGAGTGACTTCATCCGAGATACAGACAGCGATGGAAAGGATCTGGGGCATGTTGCTTTTGATGCTTTTGAACGTTGCGCAGGGCTTACTTTATATGCTGAAGCTGCATCGGCCGCTGAGCGCTGCAGATCCAATTCAACCTTCGATGCAACTTTGAAACACGAGCACCCGCGCCAATTTCGCACTCTACACGTCGAATTCACGCGATCTCCGTGATTCTCGACGCGTTGTGAGATCATGCATCCGTCCCCGACGCCATCGATCCCCGAGTCGAGTACCAGTTCAATTGATTTACGGTAGTTTACACCCAAATTGTTCGATCTTCCGATGCCGTCGTATGTTATTGGTAAGACTTGCATAGCCTCCAGGCACTTCTACGTGTTACGAACAAGAAAAGCCTCTATTCTCGCTCAGCCATTGCGGACGAAACGGAGGGTAACAATCACTTAAGTCTTTTTAATACGGCATGTCAGTCTTCTCAACAATCGAGTTTCTGGTGTAGGTGATTTCACCATTTTTCCAGTATGGCTTGGGGAGTTTCGAGACCCTTCCTATAGATCAATGTCGCCTAGAAATTATGCCCTTCATTTATGGGGAGTCGCTGTGAGTGCAACCTCAGCGCACATCGTCGTTTCAACCGTCGGAATATATAGGTGATCGCCGTGATGTAATCAAGCTTGTGTAAAGAGGCTCAGGACAACCCGTCTAGTATCACGCAGGCTACAAACGGGATGGTATGAGTACACCTAGTGAGCCTAAACATAAAATCACTGAATTCTCAGGAGATCCCGGTTGATTCAGGGTTGTGGTCGTCATTCTTCGGAGTGTCTCCGATAGGGCTTACTTGTTTTGTGGGGCCATTGCTGTGCATGGCATGTACGAGGACTGTTTACTTTTTCAGGAAGTGATACGGTGGGCAGTACTCAATATATAGAGTCAGTATGCACAAGAATCGGAGTATGGGTGCAACCTGCGCGAAAGACAACCTGTTACACTGTGCACCACCTCTTCCCCGAGCTTGGGCACACTATTCACAAAAGAGCAAGGATACTATGCCTACCGCAAATTGGCACGGCACCGACACACTGTCCCACAAATCAGCGTAGAGCCGTGAAACCATTCCCGAGATGCCCGAGGGTTCGATCAGTGCTCGAAAGAATGATGAGTAGTTTAATTTCTGTGGTCAGACGCAGATCTCATGTTTCGATTGTACCACATTCAGTGGCTCAATTTGGGAATTGTGGCACCTACCTTGCACAGCGAGTCGCGCGGTACACAGGCTGAATAGCAAAGTGATGCAAGGTATGCTTCAGGGCGGAGGAATTTTGGTAGGTTGGCTTAACTTGAAGTATTGCTGTAGAGGGATTGAATCCGATTGATCTATGCCAGCCAAATCTTTGGATTCGTCGGCCCACAGTGTCAAGTTGAACCAACAACCCAAGAATGAAACACCCCAAATCCTCGAGGTAATTGCGGATCAGTCAAAGGCCCAACTTGAATTCCGCCCGCTCTCCTGTCCTAAATGTTGTTAAGCAAGGGCATTTGAAGCAGAAACGTAGGGGTAGGCAAGTACTTATTGAAGGTATGAGTCAAGTATGAGTCAGTGGCAACCCCACCGACAACTCTGACGGCGGCATCTAACGGCATTACACTGCGGAATGATCACGGCGGAGTCCGCGTGCGCGGCAAACACAGCAAAGCGTGACTGATGTGACCAGTTTTGTTGGCCGAAGACGGCAAAGTAACACACAATGCAAAAAGGAGTCAGTTCTTCGGCGTTGACAGCACATCAGTAAATTTGAAGGGCTTCTTAGCGACGCAATTGTTCCCCCTTGTCACGCATTTTATGGCTGGGGAGATGAATATAAAAACGAGTAAAAACTAAAGTTTTGTCCTCGTAATGGTAGGCTCGAAACTACTGTCAATAAAAGCAAGCAGGTTGTCGTCTATCAACAGGCTTGCCTCCGTAAACATGCCATTATCTGGTCTAAGCTGATGGCTTTTGTTCGTTCCGGCAAAGACCTTCCTTCCCGTCACGGACGGCATATACATCTCAAAATGAATTCGGTTTACAAATAGTACAAGAAGGACGGTATGTGTACGCTTGACGACAAAGGAATTTGTGGAACAAGAACGTGATCTAGACGTGCGGGTCGAGAGCGTCCCACGAGGAGTTGAATTCACGGCGTATTCTTAGAACCACGGCTGAGGAAAATCAGCGACGTGTTGGTAAAGATCCACTTGAACACCCAATCAACTCACAGTGAGGCTCATCCTCGCGGATGAGCATTTCTTCAGCGGTTATCTGACCATCAGGCGATTTCCGCGCGCGCACGGTGAAGCCATACATGCCAAGCCAGAGGGCATTCAAGGCGCGGTGTTTCTCCAACAGAGCATCTCCGAGTTTCCGAAACGGAGGAAGGACGTCGAGCACTGACTCGAAATCCATGTTCCAATGTATCGAGAGCTGTTCGATACGCGCGGGGAGAGAGGTGACGAGTGTTTCGAGGAAAAAGGGAGCCTATTCAGATCTGCGGTAAGAAAATTATCATGCAAAGGGCCCCAAAATGTACCTTCCAATCGTGAAACTCATCCCAGTTTAATCCAGTGAAGCTCTCCGCATTAGCGATTGTGAGCTGAACCCTGGTTAACGCAGGGAATGCGCCGCACAGATCATCGAAAAGCCCGTTGTTGAAGTACTTGAACGGGAGGGATAGCGATGCGATATTTCTCGGAGTGCCGTGCTGCAACTCTTGAAAGAAATCGGGAGGGTGGAGGCTGCGCTTGTTGAGCGATAGATGTGTGACGGTGGGTATGGAGAGAATGTCATTCATGGTCTGGAATGGACCGCTATATCGACAGAGCAAGCCGGGCCACTTGAAGTCAAGTGGAAGCCTTGAACCTGGCCCGACCCATTCCCCATACGGTCTTTCGGCATCTTGTATCGACAAAACCTGTACAGCAGGGAATTTGGACAGGATGCGGATATTCTGCGGCGCTGCAAAGAGTTTTAACCCCACCGCAATCGTTTGAGCGTGCGGAAAAGAGGGTAGATCGATGTTGAGGAGCTCGGGAGGATTGAGCGTCAATTCTAGTGTGCGAATTTTCTCCGCGCAGAGTAGAGAGATCCAGGCGGAATGATCGGTCTCCGTTGTCCAAGAGTCGTTGTGAATTCGAAGATGGGTCAAACTCTGCAGCTTCGACGAATCAAAGTGGACGACCTGCCCCGGGGCCAGTCTGTACTCTTCGATGTGGAGGGTATGCAGTTTGGGTAAGAGGCACAGATTCAAAACCCCCGTTTGGGTGAGATGAACTTTGTCGACGAAGAGGGCTCGGAGATTCGTGAAAGACGTAATAATGTCGAAGAAGGGGCCCAATAAAACGTGGGGGTTGTCTGTAGCGGACAGTTTCCGTCCATCTGGGTCGAATGGGGAGATTTTACAGACGCGAACCAGTGGCGCTATTACATCTGAAGCCCAGAACTTCAGGCGCTTCAGCGCTCGGTTCACCACCCGTTGAGTAGGGATTTTAATGTTCCCATCTGCGCCATCGCAGGCGTACGGGTGAAAATCGAATTGGGCAAAAAGATGCGGACGAGATAAGTGGCAGAGGCGGCGGTTGGTCAGGGAGAGGTTCATGACGGCAGATTTCGGCGCGTAGTCGATGGCCATGAGCCATAACTCGTTTGGAAAGTGCTCCGCCATTACAACGGAGAGAGGAGCGATATCGCGGCTGCGCTTGCGGCGCGACGGACGATGCCACCCCGTCGGAGTCCTTGTTTTCCGTCGCCCCCGACTCGGACGAGCTCGGGTAGATCACCGTTAAATTCGAAGTCCACGAAGAGGAGCGTCGTACCTCGGCGACGATGACAGTGTTTTGAGGAAGGTGGCAAGTGGTGTTTGCGCTTGTCAGGCCGGTCCGGTGGGCCGGTTCTTGAACCAGTGGCAGTGCACCTCCGAGCCTCGACAAAGGGTACGTCGTGAAGTTGAGGCTGCTTGTACGGCATGTACCGAAGCATAGATGCTAGCGGTCAATGGCTGCTACTTATTTTCGGTCCCGTTCTAGTGGAAGGACGACAACAAATCTATGAATTCCGTCGTTGGCGGCACTCAGAGTCAGCTAGAAGTTCAACTTGGAAATTTCAACGGCTCAATGAAAATTCCTCTTAAGAGCACAGCTCGTACACATGACTCGGATTTCTAGTTATTTTCCAGGGGAAAAGGGTCAGTTACGATGTTCACAAGCTCGTCCGAGATCCCCGAACTCTGGTTGGAAAAATTCGCAACATTCAAGGCTCGCAGCTTGAATACGCTACTGGACTGAGAGGGGATCATATACTTTAAAGGTCACCCCAAGATCAAACCGGGATATATGTATCAAAGGTAACATTCTCCTGGACGGAGGCAGTCACTTTGTTGATGGTACATGGGAAATTCGAGTTCGCTTTTGGTATCCGCGTAAGCTTTTCTCATATTCGTGCAGGTCAGAGTTGGTGCGAGCTTTTGCGCGGCCACCGATTCATACTTCAGACATGTTTTTTTGTAGGTTGACCGAGCGCTCCAGGTTCACAGTTGTAGCTTGCATGTTCAATTTTCACAAACAAATGAGATGAGTCGAGTGCTTCATAGAACTGATTGCATAAGTTTAGGCGCCTCCTCCATCCGCACCCACAATCCTCCCTGCGAGAACTTAGCGGGTTCCAGGAAGCTCCTCAACCTCACTTACCTTGGCAAACATCGTCAAGTTGCTTACAAAGGTGATCTTCTCCTTCACTTTCAACGGGGACAACTTCCAACTCGTAGGTGGCTTGGTATCCTCTGGTTGGGCGTCGGGAGCGAGGTTGAAGGAGGAGAACCTCTGGAGAAGGCGAACGAGGAAGAATGAGGACTCTTGGTAAGCGAACTAGAGAAAGTCCAGGTTGAGTTATAATAATACAGAATACGACGATGAAAAACGGATCCTCATACCTGTTGACCCAGGCAAATTCGGGCGCATGTGGTGAATGCAGCGTTAGATGATAGGTGTGATCGGGTTGAGAGAGAAAATTTACCTGCGTTGAAGGGGAGGAAGATGTACGGGTTGGGGGTCAGGTATTTATGCAACCTCTCATCCATGAATCGGTCAGGGTCAAATTCGAGGGCTGGGGTGGGATAATCAGGTCCGAGCTACAGCGGCTGGGAAACAGCATACCATCCGGACCCCAAAGATCAGTCCTCCTATGCATCAGAAAAACTGCGTATACGATCCTGTAATATAACCAGAGTTACCGTCTAAGACGTTGCAGGAGGACACGCACTCACCTCGTTGCGGCGGGGATATAGAGCGGCCTACCAGAGGGTGTCGGCCAGGTTGTGGCCTTCTTCGATGACCTGAAAACCTATGTGTATGGTTCAAACCAACGTGTACCTCGTGCTCACCTTGCGTCCAGCGGCCTGCGTGATTGAAGATGTCGATCAAATATAAACTATTATTTTATACAAGGCTTACACAGGAGGATACAAGCGGAGTGTTTCTGCAAATGTGGTTCATTAGCCCCGAATCTAAGATCTGAGTCGTTGATTTGGGTAACGGACCATTGATAAATGCCCTGAGATATGGCATCGTCTTCATGTCTTCGTGCGTTGGTCGCCGGGAAGGTCCGATCTTCTCGAGGATCTCATTCCGAAGTCGGGTGGCCATCTCAGGATGCTCCGCCAGCATGTATACTGCAAAAGTGATGGTCGCAGAGGTCTGAGATATCCAAGTTAGTCCCGGCTCAAAAAGATATTGCGAAAGCTCACGGTATCTCGACCCGCGACCAAGATGTTCAAGATTTCATCTCGAATGATCTGTCTATCTGGGAACGCAGACTAGTCAGGCCTTGTGAAAAGTACACGCAACCGACAAACCATCCGTTCCCAGCAACAAATGGCTGAGAAGAGTTTCGACCTTGGGTTCGGAGTTCACTGTGCTTCCCTCAACCTTCTTCGCCAGAGCGTCGTCCACGATGGGGTCGATAAATTGGTCAATGATCTAGTATATCTTATGAGTTCTAAAAGGTTGCCAGTTCAAGAACAAGCAGTACCTTGCGATGAGGTTGGATCCGGTCTGTCCAGAATTCCAGCAGTCGCCATTTGCTCCCGAACCGTCCGCGATCGACTTGAAGACGCTGTCCCTCCATGAACGCATGCACGAATACGTTGGAGGGATGGTCCCAGAATGACGGCGGGTTGAGGTGGGCCGAGGAATCCGGGTACGCGAGGCCGGCGGAAAGCGAATCTGCGGATTTGCCAAAGAGGAACTCAGTTGCAGAATCTAATGTAAAACGCGAAGCCACGTCCTGAACGCTGCAGTATTAGCGCCGAATCCACATGAGAAAGATGATGGTTACTTGGATATCCACCGGGTGTCCTGCACTCAACCTGCCCGCGGCCTGACCGATCGCATCGTGTGCGTGCTTGTCGAAGATATCGAAGTCGCTGACACGGTCTTTGCTATCCTTGAGTGCACCGGAATACCTTCGAAGAAGAGGCGTGCCTACCTCGGCTAAAGAAGGGCCGTGTCATTGACCTATGGAATCTGTGGGATGATCAGCACCGGACTGCGCGTGCTGTATCACCATACGCACTTCCACATTGCGCCTACAGACACGAGGATAAGATCGTGCGGGCCGACAGTGGGGTAGTCTCACCGTCGGTATTGAAAACCCCTGCGTACAGTTTAGAAGGCGGCAACATAGACACCCCATACGCTCACCTGTTCCCAGTAAGGTAGTGCCACGGTCAGTGTCGACGGGGCCTGTGCAACAGTCAGTTTCGATATTGATTGCCCATTCTTGAGGATTCTATCACCCTTCCAATAGTTGTCAAAGTCCGTGGCGAGGATGGCCTACAAAATGTAAGCAAGTTGGAGAGTGCGCTGCGGTTTGGCCTTCACCTTGATATATGCAGGCTCCGTTGTTAAAATCTACTAGGCTCAAAATAGATAGGCTGGATTCATGCTTCGTGCTTACTCGATTCTCGAACAGCAAATTCAACATAATCGTATCGCCATGTTCATTGAACCAAGATGGAAAGGCGTCGGCTGCAGGGGCGTCCGTAATCTGGGAGACGAGATGACGGCGTCGCTCACCAGGATACCCCGATTCAAGCATCTTGCCCAGTTTTGAGACATTGTCCAGGCCTGCAGGCCAGCGATTCGGGACCTGAGGGACACTGATGGCGCCGCGGCGCATTGCATCCCAACGGATCCAAAGAGCACCGAGGAGGATGCGCAGCACGAAGAAGAAGGGCTGCGCCAGAACTGCCGCGAAGATGGGCCTCGGGAGCCATCCCGAGGCGGTATCATTACCCTGAAGCTGGGGGAGCCTGCTGAATACGACGTATGTCGCCGCGGAAGGGAGAAATGCGACCGGGAGGATCCGATAGAGATACACGATACCTGGGGCGACCATTGTATTCGTGGTGAACAGGAAGAAACAACGTACCTCTTATACGTGTACTAAGCGGAACTCATAAAGATCTATCTATCAATAAAGCTGAATCACGGAGGTAAAACTTCCGCGCGAGTCTGATCACCGATGACCGAGACGCCCACCCTGAGGCGCCCTCTGGTCGTAACTTATATGGACAAGACACTTGAGGGAGAGGTTTTGAACGAGAAGGAAAAGGAGCCCGCAGGTGCCGCCGCGGGCGTCCTCCGCAGAACGGGATGTTGACTACATGACTATAACCCGTACGTGTTGCAACTTGCTCGCCCTAACCGTATATCGATACGTAGTATTGCCCTGTGGATGGCCTCGGCACCAGGAGATCTGAATCTGTAGACTCCAAGGGGAGAATATTGATCCGGCTTTCGAGTAAACGATCTTACTCTCGCTGAATCGATGACCGATGTGCGTTTCCGGGTTCCCCCGCGATTCAACTTCGGTGCTCATCCATGCGAATGTTGGACAGAACCACACCAGCTGTTTTATGCCAGCACATCCGAGCCAGAGACGGCCCGGTCATATCTTTTGTGCTCGGGCACGAACCTACGCGCGTGAGGTCCGAAATGGCCCGGTCATTGGGAGCTCTGAGCTCAGCGCCTTTATGTGTAGAATTTTGATCCCCGAGCCGTCCCCGTGGCTTTGGCGCTGACGACATAGCGCGTGATCGCGTTTCGGTTAAAAGGAGTTGGTTACGGCCCCCGCAGTACTTATTTGCTTCGTCTTATGTGCTCATGGAAGAAGCACATGGATAAAAGCACAACTTTGGGTGCACCTGTGCCAATTCTTCCGCGCTACCGTCAAATCTTCAAAATAGCGGTTTGATCTCAAAGGCCCGACCCATGTCAACACGGTATGTCAGTTCGAAAACATCGGTATTCAGCAAAATCTATTGTGTAGTTTCACCAGGATCTGGTTGGGACCTGATGCTCTCCAAACGCACCGCACAGTTCACTTTGAACTGTGGGAAAATTCAGCAGTACCGATCGCAGGTTTATGCCCTTAAGAATTGATAAGCTTGGACCTGTTCCAAGAGGTTAAACATATTATCCGATTTGCTCGGCCTCGTATCATTTATTCGAAAACATCCAACGCGCGAGGGTGTTGAATGTTGTTTTTGCGCATTGATCCGCCTTCATTGATGTTCTCACGGTTCAACTGCGACGCTGCGGAGAGTTACATACTTCTTTCGAGTTCGTCCTCTCATTCTCCCGCTGGAAGTACTGAAATAAAAGATAGGTAACTGAACAGGCTCGCTAGCAGGACCACAGATTTTGCCGGTCGGCAAGCGTTGCCGAGTAATCCAACCTAGATTCCGGAGCCGTGGTATGCTACCCGCCCCATTCCTTTAGGCTCCAAAATCCGGTTGTGGATGAACCGCTGGCAAAGCTGCCGAAACCAAGCATTGTCGAGTTATGTGATCTGGCACTTGCTTGTAGTCGTGAACGACGAGTAGTACTTGCAGGAAGGGTGTGATTCACATTTTAGTATTCAGCGAGGGTTAAAACAAAAAATTATTTGTTGTTCTGGGGCGTACTAAGTACTGTCTTCCCTATGACTTCAAGGCGAAGCGGAAGTGATTAGAACTCGGCTCGGTATCCATTGATCCGAGTGCCAAATATTGTTCCGTCTTTGATCGGCGTTCGCGTAAATCCATGACTCGATTCTCGATTCTTTCTTCAACTCTTAGTCTCTTCTCTCGCAGACCGCCAAGACAACAGAATTCACCAACTCAGCTCTTTCGAGTCTATTCTCCCTACCCGTCAAAAATGGCCAAACCCTGTTTCTGGCTTCGCTGTGAAACCAAAGAATTCGAACGCCGTGCCGCGTTGACCCCCACGACAGCCAAAGCATTACTTGAAGCGGGCTTCGACATTTTCGTTGAACGCGACAAGCAACGGATATTCAACGATGCAGAATACGAGGCGTAGGTTGTGACATGTCGCTCAAAGTCTAAGCTCACCTCACCGTACATATACAGTGTTGGCTGTACACTGGTGCAAAACAATTCTTGGCCCACGGCACCGTCTACAGCCACTATCATTGGATTGAAGGAGATCCAGCCATCCACAGATCCCCTGCCTCACACCCACATCCATTTCGGGCACTGGTACAAGAACCAGGCTGGATGGTCGGCGGGTCTTTCTCGATTCCATCGTGGTGGAGGGACCCTATACGACCTCGAATTCCTTACCGATCCCAGTGGTCGCCGAGTCGCCGCTTTTGGCTTTCACGCTGGTTTTGCTGGTGCTGCCGCGGGTGCTCTCGCATTTGCGTCTCAACAAAAGGGCCAGAAATTAGGGCGTCTCCAACCGTTTGAGAAGGAAGAAGATATGATCACCACGGTCAAGGCGCTGCTCGCTGGGAGTGAAAAAGGCGTCAAGGCATTGGTTATCGGTGCGCTAGGCAGATGTGGTCGAGGTGCAGTCGATCTTTTCAGGAAGATTGGACTCGCCGAGTGGGTCTTATTTCGTTCCGTCCTTTCCTCACCCATTCTAATCCTTCTCGACAGAGACAATATCATCAAGTGGGATTTGAATGAGACCGCCAAAGGCGGGCCCTTTGACGAAATCTTGGAGTGCCAAATTTTCGTCAACTGCATATATCTAAACAGCGCGATTCCTTCCTTCATAACGCGCGACCAAATTGTTGCGGCGGGCCCCACGCGGAATCTCTCCGTCGTCGTGGACGTCAGTTGCGATACGACGAACCCATTCAATCCCATTCCAATTTACACCATCAACACCACGTTCTCAGACCCTACCGTTTCGGTGGATGTGGGGTAAGTGACCTTCTAGATAAGTGACAATATCTGACGGACCTCTAGGCCTCAAAACCCGCCGCTCTCCGTGGTATCCATCGACCATCTGCCATCGCTGCTTCCCCGCGAGGCTTCGGAGCAGTTCAGTCAGGACCTCCTGTCCTCGTTGCTGGAATTCCCCAATAGAGCAACCGCACCCGTCTGGACGAGTGCAGAGAAATTATTCAAGGAGAAAGTGGCGGCGGCGATGGTGGCTGAAGGGTCGTGATACAGACCGCTTAAGGTCTGATATAAAGTAGCGCGCAACCTTGACAAAAAATCGGTTGCTTTTTTCGAACCACGACCGCAATTCAAGTAAATCTCTCCTCACAACCGAGAGCCGGCTATGCCGGAACACCCAGTTCCTTTCATGGTTCCGTGGAAGCCAACGACTCGCCATATGATTGACTCTGCCTTTGCCTAAACCCGACGGCGCGTCAAGTAACCAGGGCGTTTCGGGCGTATATGACTCGGTTTCGGCAAAGAAAAACTGTGAACGTAGTTCAGGAGCATATACAATGGCCGACGGAATAATAAGTAGAACCTTTTGGACTAGGGCGCAAACCGCTGCGGATTCTGATAGATGTCGCTGGATCCCCCATCTGCGTCCTTTTTGAGAGCGAGAGTTGAACAATTCAGCAGGTTCAAGGTGAACATATTCGAACTTCCAAATGACGGTGAATGCTAATGGATGTATCCAGCTGCATCCGGTGGGTGGTTGTCGGATTCAACTTCATTGAAGAAATTAATTGGATTAGAGCGTCAATTTGCTGCATGCCTAGTAGACTACTGGTAGGGCTAACACGTTGGCCGTGCTCATATGGACCTCTGGGCCAAACATTTTTTCAAGGTGAATATCGGCTTTTTTCCCATCGAGGAAAAAATAATGATGGCGCGGCACCTTCGGCTGAGTTCAGCATGTTCTCCGATAGATCCCAGCGGTCCGCAAAAAAGCTCAGAAGTTGCATAGGACTTGACAAACGTGGGCTAAATACTAAACCACAGACAGCGGTATTAATTTGAGGCAAAATCCTCTGAGAGACCCGTGCACCGTCGGCTTGCCGTCACGGCCGTCTTTCAACGGGGCCGTTTTTAGGAGTAATATACCCGCCGCTGGAAAGTTCGCTGGCGGACATCGCTGGCCGCCGGTGGATATCGCTGGCCAGCGTTGGCCGCTGGCACATGCTGATCGACGGTGTGCGCCAAGCATTACGACACCAGCCACTGCCAGCCAGCGAGATCCACCGGTCCGTTACTCCGCGCTTTGGCCATTGATTTTCACCGGAACCCACTGGAAAATGCTGAACGCCGCTGGGAATTATCGCAAATGAATGGAGGATGTTTCACATAAACCTGAGCCAGAGATAATACACATAGATCCCTGGAGGCGCTATCATGTTGCATGTATGGCACCATGTATTTAAAGCAGCATTTGCAGCTCTCTCAACAACTGAATCCCCCACTCTGCATTCAACTTATTAAGCAGGAGGTATGTGTGTTATCTCACCATTTGTTTGATCCCTTCTTGGCCAGATATGCAGTGTTTATCTTCATGTTGCACCTATCAGTGTAGCACATTCAAGTATCAGTTTGTGCTTCAATGCATTTACAGTTTAAACAGTTCTGTAAACTATGTGATGCCCGCCAGCACAGTCTCTCACGGTTCACAATGTCATTAGATAAATGTCGTGCACATATTATCGGAGGCTGTACAACACAGCTAGAAAGTTACAGGGGGAAGAGATATATTACACTGACATTTTCGGGTCCCCCAAGATGTCCAAAATTCCTGCACCGAGCCATGAGTAGTTATGTCATTGACCGGCACCTGAGTCGTTCAAAGCGCGAACGGGGTGAATGTTGACTCCAAGTACAGTTCTCTATGAGGTGGTTTAATCATCCTTGGCAGTAGGGACTAAGTGATGGGCTTTCCCAAAATATACAAGAATACATACACCCATTCCCGTCGAAATGCGGCGAAAACCACTGGAGATCGGTGGGTTTCTTGCAAAAACTTCACCCATTTGCATTGAAATTCAGCGGAATCCAGTAGAATCCACTGCAAATGGATGGTAGTACCTGCACAAAATATTCCGGCCATTCCCCGTGGAATCCGCCGGAACTCGCTGGGGGACAAGTTCGCTTGATGGAATCCCTGGTTCCCATTGGCCCGGCACTGGATGCCGGTGGGATTCGATGCCGACCGCTGCCGATCAGCCGGTTGCCACCTCCGCGTATATTACTGGTTTTTAGATGCGCCAGATTCGCGGAACGGCACAACGAGTGCCGTCGAACCGTTGCAACGGCAACGGGCGGCAGCCCAAGCGACATCACACCGTAACTGATCCGCCGGGATATCCGCGCCTTTGTCCGCGCCGTTACATGACGCAGCCAGATAAAGGGGTGTTCCGCATAGTCGAACCGCCCTCCCACCAACCAGCTTGCCACCAATCCCCACCATGAAGTTCGACTCATCTCAGGTCCCAGATCTTTCTGACAAAGTATTTCTTGTAACAGGAGGCGAGTCAACCTTGAAAAGCTTTGGGCGAACATGTATTGAAATTTCCGACTAGGTACAGGAGGAATTGGCAAGGAAACTATCTTGGCCCTTGCGAAACACAATCCTCAAGGTCTCTACTTCACCGGGCGCAACTCCCAGCGCGGTGCAGAGATTGTCGCGGATATCAACGCCAGCGCTCCTTCCATCACCGTTGCGTTCCTCGAATGCGATCTCGAGTCGCTGGAATCCGTCAAACACGCCGCGGAACAGTTTGTCTCCCAATCCGACCGCCTAGATGTTCTTGTATGCAATGCCGGCGTGATGAACGCCCCTCCGACCTTGACAAAGGAGGGGTACGAGGTCCACTTTGGCGTGAACCACCTTGCCCACGCGCTGTTCATCAAGCTCCTCCTCCCCACCCTCCTTCGCGCGGCCGAGTTGCCTAATGGCGATGCCCGCATTGTCTCTTTGACCTCGCAGGGCTACGCCATGCATCCCTGGGGAGGCATATTGTTCAACAAACTCCACGTCCCGCAGGGGGCCTCGAGTCTCCTCTACGTCAATTACGCGCAGAGCAGCTCGCGAACCTCCTGTACGCTGCGGAGCTTGCACGCCGGTATCCGCAGATCACCGCCGTGGCCATCCACCCGGGCGTCGTGAGTACAGAGCTCGTCAAGACGCAGAGCTTCCTGGCGCGCGCGATGATCCCGTTTTCGCGGCTCACACCACAACAAGGGGCGTACAATACGCTATGGGCTTCTACGAGCGACAAGGAGAAGATTGTGAATGGGGGGTTCTATGAGCCCGTTGGCGTCCCTGGGAGGAAGTTGCGCCAGTCGTGCGACGATAAGCTGGCAGCGCAGCTGTGGGAATGGACTGAGAAGGAGCTGGAAGGATGGCACCTTTAGTTGAGTTTTGGCATACTTTGTACTCGATAAAAGGGAGAAATATTATCTTGGAATGATCGAATATGGGCAACTTTTGAACACCATTAATTGACTGAGCATACGCTATAAGTACGGTGATTATACTGTGCGGTTATCACTGGCGCTCAATTTGCGCTCCTCGATGACAGTCTCAGCCTGTTCCCAGTAGCCTCCGAGCCCGCGAATTCCACTATGCCAGTCGAGGAGCTCATGGGCCGTCACAAAGACTACCCGGGGTTCTTGTTGCGACATCCTGCGGAACTCTGCCAGGTCCCCATAATATGAGTCTAGCAAACACGACGAGGACGCGCAAAAGTGCACAGATTTTAAAATAGCTCGACGAGGAGAGGGTCTGGGTCAAAGCCGTAGTCGAG